>JAODUK010008447.1:0-30964 GCA_027564635.1 Typhlichthys eigenmanni | reverse complement strand
CCACCCCACGGCCCCCCCCCCCCCCCCCCCCCCCCCAAAAGTCACATAGCATACTAGCCTATTTATAGTGTAATATGCTACTGACATTTTACATTAAGAAGTTACTATGCATTTAAATCATACATTTTTATAATGTGAAATAAAACAACATGCTTTCTACAATATATACACATGCATGACTCTCAGGCCAACGCATTACATGATCAAACCTTTGCCGTTTACATAGTAGTTTAGTCCCTGATGTTTTCAACTGAGACATTTACTGACAAAGGTAACTCAGACACAGGGCTAAGCAACACAGTTAATGCTCAATAATATTCAACTGTCTACTTTTCCTACAAGTCTTTTATGTGGTGAGAGTGTGGCCCACTGGTCAGCTTTGGTTTAACCAAGTGAGCAGTAGGAAACACTGTGGTGATCAAATAACAAATAGCCTATAGGCCTAATAGAATGAAATACTTGCCTACAGTAACTAGTAATTGCAGTAATTACAGTTATGTTAGCCATCAAGGCAATTATGAATCAAGTCGGCAGTTATAGTTCTAAGATATGAACACATTTGCACAATGAAAGATCATTGGATATTTAATTTTCAAGAAACGGTTGTCACTGGTGAGTCTATTTTACATTTCTTACAATACGTGTTATTTTGGCTGTAGTTTAAAGTCTGGAAAGCAATGGGTTTCCCTACTATGTTGTTTTGGATGTGTTATTACAGTTGCAGACCAGTTATAATTACAATCACATACAGTTACTTATTTGGTTTGTAACTTTGTAATGTGCCGCTGTGATGCATAGGCTGTAGAGATGAAATGCCATTATTGAGGTCTCATCTGTCCGTCACCACTTCAGTGTTAAATTAATGTGTGATTTCATTGATGATGAGGTGTGATTGTATTATAGCATGACATCCTGACTTCACACAGGAGCTTGTGACGTGAGATCTGATGATCTTGCAAGGACGCTTGTGTTTGGATCGATAGAACAAGTAGGTTTGTGTGTAGTTTCATTGACGAGGCACACGCTGAGCTCTAGTGCTCCACCCATAGAAATTGATATTGCTCCACTAGGCTTTCTGTGTAAGAGTCAATCAGGAATGGAATGTGGTATCTTGAACAATGTACAATATACTATAGTAAAACTATTTACTATAGTAAATTCACATCATTGTCAATATTTGTCATTTTTAGACATAACATATATTTGTTCACAAAAAGACAGCAACAGGTGAATAAAGCTGTGGCCTATTGAAAATAATAATGCCTACCATCTACAGCAGGGATACCTATTATTGTCATTAAATAGGCTATAATATCATCTTTGAAAAATGCCACCCCAATATAAGGACTGGACCTAGCTGGCCACGCCAGTAGAACAGTTCTGGCTACACCCCTGGGTCCAGGATCTGAGGGAGCCTGGAGGTAATGTCGATATGGGAACAGTGCTTATTCCTGTGAGTCATACGGGATGCTGCAACGCTGCGTAATGCTGTGAAACACAGAAGGACGTTTGATACCTCTCTGTGAGGTAAACACAACCTAGTCCACTGTTGTCATCAGCTTCTGGTGTAGTCTCTGACAAACAGAGGGGACCACCACTGCCAAGAGACCCTTCATGTCGCAATGCATTATAGCCTACAGAGCATGGCCTTTAGTATTACAAAATGTATTATTACTATGCTTGTACTGTACTGCACTCTGGCCAGTAACATTATGTATTACAGTAAATGATATAATAATCTTACAAATGCTTTTAAATATTTGAATGGTAACCTACATTCTATTTTCTATATGGTAGTTGAGTGATCTAGGTTTATACTCCTGTTTGAACAAGAATAGTCAGTGATGTCACAGCAGGTATTCTCACTTCCCCATACACCATAAGGTTTTGAATCAGATAAAATGGATTCCCTGTATTACATTGTCACAGGCATCTTTTTACTGTCATTCACCCCAAGGTTAATCATATCCTCCACCATTGTGTTGTAGGCAGAGTTGTCTGAAAGCAGTGTGCTTACAGGCTTACTTTAATGAACCCACATCCTTCATTCTATCTCCTTCAGCTTTGTGGTTATACAGCTAGCATTTTCCACTGTCATTATTGTTTTTTTTTAGATCATAATTATTGCTGTAACAATTTCCAGTAAAGAAATTCCATGTCATAGGCATACAAATGAGATGTTTTATTCTAGGGGTATTACAACTTGCAGACTTCATTAGACTAGACACATTTGTGGTTAACACCACACAGGGCCTGTTCAACAGAATGCTCACATTAGAATTGTAGATATGTAGCCTGACCTTTATGACATCTGGGTACAGTTTGTCACAATATCTCAATGGTATGCAAGTGCTTACTGTACATATGTAACAAAAACAATAGGTGGCATTTGTGGGCCAAGCAGAATTGTATGCACACTCTTTTACAAAGGTTATTTGTTTGGATCAGGAGCATATTCAAGTATGCTGTTTACTACAGGTTTGGTAACCCAAAGATTAGGCTATACTCATTTTAATTTGACATGTTGCTTAAGTAACAAATTAATACCATAAACATTGTGGAAAGTACTAAACATTTGTATCATTATTGAGTAGGTATTAAATGTACTTGACTATTTACAAAATTCAAGTTAAAAGTGCATCAACATATACAATATTATCCTGTACATCCCAGTATGAAAAAGGACGATTAACTCCTAAAATAATGTTTTTCCAGGGACATAATACACTTTTCTTTTGACAGCTATTTTTTGTCATTAAAAAATAATTTGTCAATTTTCTCTGTTTCATAAATAACTGCAAGTCAATCAAACCTGTGAAATGCTATTTTCTATTATAGTTCAAATTGTTCTTATGACCATATTCAATAAAATGGCTTTACATTTGTGCTAGCATTCGGGTGGCTAATCACCCGTGAGGTGTTCATGTATTTTAAAATGCATTAAAAAGCATAAAAAGGTAAATAAATACACATTAACTAATTTGAAGAATTTTGGTTGGTGAAACTGTTTTGCCTTAACACATTCACGCCAAAAACAGTTTGAACAATCTAGCACAACGTGCTTAATCCTCCTTAACGTGGCCAAAGAGAACAGCAGTGCACCAGCCTTCAGCCAAAGAATGGAGCGCTCCATGGTTTGCAGAGTGACAACATCTAGGTCAGTGGCTCACGTTCTGGAGACAATGAGGTCCTAGAGTCGTAGCAGTGCAGGAATGCTAGGTGGGCGTGTCAGTGCTGACTCGTGGGGGTCAAGGGTCGTAGCAGTGGACAGATCCAGCAGACCCACCTGGGTATGTGCTGTGCTACTGTTGTGCTGTGGGGAACAGGGGGAGGTGCGATGGTCCCTGAGAGTTGGGTCCCCTGGGGGAAAGGTGTCTTGCGTGGGGGCCCCTAGCCAGCGTTATCGCTCTTCAGCCACTTTCCCGTTTACTTCCTGTTCATCTTCCTTTCTTCTCTTCTGCCTCCGGAAGAATCCCAACTGGCCAGGGGATACATTTAACAACAATTAGACGAAGGACTTCAATGAAACATGGAGTCCAATAATGACATCAGATTGTGGTCACAGATGACTCCTAATGCATGTTGAGTTAAAAAGCACCCCATATAAAGGGTTAAATGAATCATTGTAACTACAGCATGTTAACATCTCTGGTCATGAGTCTGATGTGAACAGGAATGGGGTCCATGGCGGTCTGCAGAACACCACAGCTATACTGTACTCGGAAATGATCACATCACATTTTATGGCCAATATTCTATGAACACCTGGCAGAAAAATAGTTCATTTCAAAGGGTTCACATATATTTCTTTCTTGCCACTGATGTAGACTATTATTAATATCATCCTGGTGGTAGACAAACCATTGCTAGCTGTGTTTAACAATTTACATATGCATGCGGTTTTCATTATATCCCTGGAATTTAAAAAAAATATATTTTACTTACTAATAATTAAAAGTAGTAAACCTGTTCAGGTTCTGTTTACAGTATATTACACTACAGTCATTGGGGATGAAGCCAGCATTACAAACAAAAAACATTGTTGCTTTCCAAATAGGATTGCCTGGTCCTGCTTGATAGTGTATTTTCTTCTTCTTTCTTTCACTTCACTAAGGTGCTTGACACCAGCATTCAGTGTGCTGTGAACAACCTGTTAGTGCTTTAATTATGCTAATTGGCTCTGACCTTTGTCTATCAAAAGAGGTGCAACATCAAAGAGTCATGCACTCTTCAATAACAAACACAAAATTAAAAACTGTTGGATACAGTGGGATATTGTAATGAAAGGTGTTAAGGCCTGAGTCGCACTTCTTGTTTAAACATTGTAGAATGCAGAAATATTAGGTAATGCATCTAATAAAGCCTGCTATTATTTTTGAGTTATAACTGTAGGAAAACATGATTGCATTGGTTATAGTACATACAGTAGCACTGTAACTGACATGTTACAGGACATGCTACATGCTATCGCATAGCTATCTCTGAATATATTCAACATCTAAGAATATTGCTGGTGGCTTGGTTGATAAACAGTTCATGAGGTCACTCTTACCTTCCATAGAGCAAGACTGAGCAGGGCTAAGAGTAAGAGCCCTCCCAATGTACTACCTATGATAATCCATATAGAAATCCTATAGTCTCCCTCTTTCCTGATCTCCAAGGTTATCTGTAAGATGAGAGAAAATCTATATCACAAAAAAATTCAAAGGCATAATCTGTTTGTCATTCTGTTAACACAATGCAGATAAATCATGTCACTCATACCAAGATACGTGCTTACAGTACATTTCAAACAATGAACATGTATATTTATTTTAAATAGTGCACACACACGCACGCGCACACACACGCACACACGCACACACACGTGTCATCAAAATACATTCAGCTTTCATGCAAATTACATTTAGAGTTTTTCAAATATGCCATAATGATAACTCCACTGAGGTTCTATAAGAAACACACACAAACACACACACACACATGTTTCATCAGAATACAGTCATCTTTCATGCAAAATACATTAAGAGTTTTTAAAATATGCCAAAATGATATCTCCACTGATGTTGTATAAGAAACACACACACTTTAATCAGAATACATTCAATTTTCATGCAAAATACATTAAGACTTTTCAAATATGCCATAATTATAATTTCAGAGGTTATGTAAGAAACATGTTTTAAGGACTCAATATACAGTGTTTGTCAAACTAAATCCAATTACAGAAGTGAAACATGGTTAGGCTACATTGTATGTGTTGGCCAACAGATGGCAGCACACAGTAGTTAATTCCACTGCCGTGGTACATGTCTTGCTGCTGGTCCTTTCGGTCCCTGAGCACCACACAGCATTGTATGCTACTGTAAATACCACCCTGAATGACTGTGCTTGTGCCATGCTCAGCTACGTCACAAAGCATATCTGTGTCTGTGCATCACTAAGAAACAGCTTGGCATGAACACACACGATACACAAGAAATTATGCGTTGTATTGCTCTGACTAACATAATTAAAGTGTGTACAGGCTTAGCTGAGGCCAATATTTAGAAATCGTCTAACATGTTTAGCTCAGATTTGACTCAGGCAAACACAAGAGAGAAGCATTCTCACAGTAACTCACATGTCGGACAGGCCTTTCTTCATGCATAAACATGGCACTGGAGGAGGGGAGCTCTATCGATGCACTGGTCACAAGCTCCAGTATTTTAAACTTCAGCTGAAACAGAAGATGAAACACTACATTGTATTGCAATCTAAAGTCATGAGACATTAACACATTCAAGACACTTGTATACAGTATAAAGAGTTCAAATGCAAAAACCTATTAAGTCCATATGAAAAAAGATAGCAAATTGCTATTTAAAACAGCATTATTTAAGTTCTATATTTGGGTTAACCATTTTATTACAATTAAAAGGTTGTTTATCACTAAATAAAAAGTAATATCTTACAAAAATGTAACTAATTATTTAAATATTGCATATTTGCATAATTATGAATGAACTCTTCATATGTACAATGTTGTTCACAAATGATTTTAGTACACACTGCGTGTAAGGCATCTATTCGTAATGTCCCTGTAATCCTGACATCCACTTCTCCGTAGGAGGCCAAGTTCACAGTGCATTGGATTGGCAGAATCAAGGTGTTGGATTTGTTCTGTAAAGGTAAAACAACAGAAAAAAAGGGAATGCCATAAAAGGTTTAGAGTCATCAGTGGTTTCGTGTTGCCATAGCAATGAGTTGCTCTGTGGTTTACCAGCCGTGAGAAACGAGAGACGTCCTCGGTTGATGCCCGACTTTGTGCCACATGCTGAGGTGGTATGCAGTGTGTGCCATCTGTCTGAAGTGGGACACAACAGGAAATTCCTGTTAGGGTTTAAAACGTGTGCCTATGTGCCAGCAAGAGAACAAGTAGTCCCGTAACCATGACAGTACTAAACTAACGTAATCATTTTGAGGAATTTGCTGAACTAAATTCACAATATGTGTACAGTACTGTAGATAATCCACAATATTTATGTAATATCATTACTGCTAAGAATTAGTCAAAGTAATGGCTAATAGATCATATTTATTAGTTCTCCACTCACCTGGTCACTAAGGAAGTCTGACAACTGCAGGAGCTGGTTTCCATTTGTTGTCATTTCGGGAATGTCAATGTTTAGCTGCAAACCCATGACTGGGAAGAAGCCAAGGTTCTGTATCTGAGAGTCAAAAACCAAAGTAAAAATATGCACAACTCCAGTTTGTTGGGCACCATGCCGAAAATGTAACAATTGGTCCCTACTTTAAAATGTTCCCTACAAAACCAACCTTTCAAAGGTGACCAAGTGATCCATCGTAATGAACTCAATTAATGTTTGAAGTAGGTAATTATATCCTAAGAAGTAGCAGTCAGATCTTACCTGGAAGGTGAAGTTGAATAGAGGGCCAATTACTCCAGGCTCCTCTAGTGACAAGTCTGATTTAATCTCATACCGAGTAGGATTAGAATGCCTGTAGAGGTAGATAAGCAAGGCAATTAAAGTGATGTACTGTTATGTGACACATGCAAGAATGCTGTTCATGTTAATATACAATCTTCATGCTAACCATGTGCAAACTACTAGTCCTATCATTTGTGTGGCATTGCGCCACTCTGGCTTTTACTACCTCACCAGAAATGACAGCGTGTTAAAAAATTTTTTTTGGGGGGGGTGGGGGGGGGGGGGGGGGTGGTGGTGGTATTAATAAAGCGACCAACCTAGTGAAAAGAAGGTCAGCCTCATACATCAGTGAGTAATTAATGTCATTGTAATTATCATCCAAGGTCATCTCCTCTCCGTCGCTGTCGAGACAAAGACACACAGATATTCCAAACCCTTCTAATAATATCATAACGTATAATGAAGATGCACAAACTCAGTGGTGTTGCTTTGTTCACTATCACATTGTGTAGTTATCTTTCTCTTTGGCGAATGTAAACTGGGAATTAAGAAAGATTCTGAACTGCTACGATCCTGTTGCAAGAGTACAGATACATTCAGAAACTCTAACCTGCCGGCCTCCAATAGGACCCGTACATACTCCAGGAACACAGATTGGGTAAACTCAAACTCCAGGCGAAACGATACCTACAGTACATAGAGAAAATAGTTCAAATTAATTGAATCACACATTCGCTGGTTCACTCATTCAAAAACTGTTTAAATTAATATGAATGTCAACCATGGAATTTGTAGTAGGAAGTGTTGTCTCTTTTTAATCATATGTTAGGTTGCTTTAATCACATTGTCTGCAGATGAAGTGAACAGCAGGTCAGCAAGGAAACATTTGCACTACTTCAAACACAGATCAAAAACATCCCCAGATTTTAAATTCGACACAACCTCTATTTTGGGCTACCAACAATAACAGGGTCCTGTATTATGTATTATGGATTAAAGCCTGCAATAACCCCACTGTAAGTCCCTGGCCTTCTTCCCAGGCAGCCTGCAGCAAAGTCAGCTAAAAGTATGTCCTTTATATACACAGGACCATTTAACAAACACACGCAGACATTAACGCTCACCATACAGTACAGGCATAATACCATGTTAAGACAAAGCCATAAAACCTGAGCCTTGACTTATTGTAAGTAACTGTATGGTGGGTCACATTGTTGTAGCATTACATCCACACTTGGTAATGTCGTATAAGATTTGACAACAAAACATCAAGATGAAAAGTTGCTCTACTGTATGGAGAATTGCAAGCAATTAACATATTTTTGAAAAATGAAAACATTTGAAAAGGATAACAATATGATATTTATGAAAACTATGATATGTAACAGGCTAATAACAGGCTAACAGGCTAATATAACACAAGTATATAGTACTGTGTCAAATACAAATACGATTAGAAACTATGTAATTACAATAACTGTTTCACAACCATGTCCCAAGGGCCTCGGGGGTCCAGGCCCACAGCTTGAGAAGCACTGCGATAAGGCAGGGGAATCCAAACCAAAAGGCGGGCAGCTGGTATCTTTACAAGCATACAAGACACAGTGCTGGGAGAGCTTGTTTACTGTAGTCCTATGTGCTGTAATGAAGTCCTGATGGATGCTGTCTGGCCAGGGAGGAATGCTAAATGATACATGCTTCCCTTCATACGCAGCCACTCCTCTATGGGAGAACAAAGATGTGGCCGGCACATAAACGGTGACCTCTTTGTTGTGGGGAATAACCCCCTACCTTCTGTTTTGCTCATGCTTCCCCTCTCGGTGAGCCTACCTCAACAATTGGTTGCATCTACAGCATGTAAGCGTTTATTGGAAGCAGGATGTTTTGGTCAATATTGCAGTCACACACGCACACATGCACACAAACGTGCACACGCGCACACATGCACATGCACTTAGAAGACATCCCACTGCTGGCTGGAACAGATTACGGTGCACGAGCCACTGTGTCATTACACTAGAAGCTAAATCTGGCACTGCTAGGTGCCATTGTTTGTAGTCCTCATTTGTGTCTTGGCCAAGTTCCACTACCTGTGGTTTCCAACATGTGGGCCAAGACATTCTGTGGGGTCGCTGGATTTCAGGAAGTTGTGAAGTGATTTAAACATTTTAAAACTATTTACCTTTAAATCGACAGCATTTAGAATCCGTTCCATATAAATGATGTGTTTTCATGTATAGTACTTCAGTAAATATCAAAACTATTAATTAATTATTTTACAGTTTATAAAAATGGCACAATATAATAGCAAAATATGAAAAACTTTTTTTTGAAAGTCATGATTCAAAATGTTTGCACTGCACTGTTCACATAATTTTTTTATTTACTATTAAAAGGTGTGCAAATCGTCCTCAGCAGTGAGCTGAGGACGATGCTTTTGTGGCCCTTGCTTACTAATTGTACAAAGGGAGGACAATTAGAAACAAGAGTGATAACAGCTTAACTTAACAAACTTAACAGTTTGGCCCTAGGCCTCCAATTTCCTTCACCGCACTGTAGTTATGGCGACACTGTTGCTGTATATGTGGTGTTGTGTGTTTAACTCTGTGCCACGTTTTAAAAGGCTTGCAACCAGAAAACTTTGTGGCTCTGGCCCTCAGTCAAACTGAATGGCTGAGGATGAATCATTTAGGGTGACTCCTAGCTTTTAGTCTAGTCGTAATAGACAGTCAGGAGTATAGTGATTTCTTGGTTGTCAAGGAGATGGCTGTTTGTGATAATGAAGTGGTTGGGTTAGGAGGCACAGTTTGACAGCTATATTAAGGTCAGGCGTGTTTGTGTGTGTGTGTGTGTGTTTGTTTATATAATCATTTTCAAATCATGTCACTTTTTCAAGTCGTGTTCTCTGCACTATCATCATTATAATTGCAGGTTTTCAATGTTGGATGGGACATCTGTAGGCTAGTCGATGAAGATAACCTGCATACTTTTTAGAAGCAGAGCATTTAATTGCATTAGACCATGCACAGTCATCCCTATCGCACTCAATTCAAACATCACTCTCTTAAAAAGCCACTTAGAAAGTGACACAGTTCTGTAAAATATACTGCAAAATGGAAATCTCGTAAATAATGTTGACATTACAAGCCTGCGGAAAGACAGGTTTGACGGGAAAAGAGCAGAAGTAAATGTGTGAATGAGGAGCAGATGACACAGGCTATCTCGTGCATATTTAGCTTCCATGCCTCACACTAAGCCTGACCTGACGCGCCATGCTCAGAAAATGTCCACAGTGTTTGAGAGCAGCAGAGATCTACATTGTGATTGTACAAATATCCTAGGGGCATAGTCTTGCTTTGCACAGGCTATAAAATCATCTGGAGTCACATGCAATTGTCATAAAATACCAAAACAGCGTGTCAGTCGCTTTAGGTTTAAGTCGCATGGAAAAATCTATTGGAATCTTAAATGGTTTTGTCACAATTATACCTTGAGTAATGTACGTAATCATTTGATGGGTTTAATCATCCTGATTTTCCACACCCCTCTATAATTTGCATTTCAGTCTGGGGACTTCCAATAGACTGTTATCATAGTGACCCAGGAGTGTGCCACCAAAGAGAGGTAAACTTTCTTCCTATCTTGTTTGTAAACAAAAAAAAAAAACTCACCTCACACAACCTTCAAGGTTATATACTGTAGCTATGTGGCTAATATGCCACACTAAATTTGAATGCCTTGCTTTTAATTAAACTCTCTGGCTCTCAACCTCTGATTGTTTTATATAAATGTATTCCCCTTCCAATATTACTGAAATTACAAAAACAGTTTTATTTCATCTTATTTAAATGTCTGCTCAGTCTCCTTTACTTTACTCTTCACACTTTTTATTTTTAACTTGTATGTGTAATATGTATGCTCCTGTTTTAGTCAAATGTATGTATATTATTTGTCGTTGTATTTGTAATGTAAGATGTCCTTGAGTGTCTTGAAAGGTGTCCTTAAATAAAATGTATTATTATTATTATTATTATTATTATTATTATTATGATTATTAGTATAAACTCAAATACCTGTGAGGACTGGGTGGAGTTTAATTTAAAACACGATGAATGTTAAATTCTAGATCACGATGAATGTTCAATTCTATTCCGGGAGATGTCGTTTTGAAACACCAGTAGTTTCCAGTGGGAATATGTGCCTTTGACAAAACCGGTAAATTTGCAACATTTAGTTTAGAGTTAATCGCATATCAAAAACGCAATTAATTTCTCTTATAGGGAAAAACGCTTAGAACCAGAAGTCCAAATATGGGCATAATGACGTAAAACTGGCGAGGTCTATGTTAACGGCAGTGCACTTAAAGGTAAAGTCAGCAATTGCAAGCTAAATGTACGCTAATACACTTTTGGACAAATTCAACAAATATCTCTTCACATTTAGCTAGCATTCTCTGTGCGTGTTGAAAAAATAACTTCTACACAGAACTGGCTCCGTAAATAGCAACATAAACAAAGTGGCGAACACCTCTTGCATCAACAAAGCCTTTTGCTTCACAATGCATTTTGACGTGTGAGACCCCACTGCGGAGGACCACGGAGCGATACTGTTTTAATTTGAACTCAAAGTTGACCATATCTTACAATGACCATATCGTAAACATCTGGTTACAAAAAGGTTGGACTGTTGGCTGAGCAACATTCAAATGCAGTAAACATCTTTGAAGGTAGTCCACAAATGCACACTAGGTGTCTATTCAGAGAATAGTCTGCACGTGGGCCTTGTTCTGTTAGCATCTGTGTTTGAAAATCACTGTCAACCCTTTGTTATTCTGATAGTTTAAGGTGGTTTAATCACCTGCTAATTATCAGGCTTATATTACTATTATCTGATTTCTATACTTTGTCCATTGTCCAGTCAGTTGCAAAATAAAGATTCTTTTAGGCTACATGAGGGTTCGATATAAGGTTTCCAGAATGTATTATTTAGGATTGTGTTATATTTATGATTGTGTTATATTTTCTTGTGCTATGGGTTTCACTAAATATTAAGTAACGTAATGTTATTCATTTAAAAAAAATCACCTGACCTTAATCACTACAAAACCAATAAGGTAAACATGTAATATTTAATATTTGTTCACCTGTGTCTTGGCCCTCATAAACGGAGCGCTGACATTGCAGATCTTCTCGGTCCTCAGCCTGTCTTCACTGTGACACTCAAGCTTCACGTCTGAGTTGTCCTGCGGCATCAGTCACACGCATCACTATGGCTGCCATTTGCTAATAGACTGTTTTAGCAGGTGAACAACTTTGCCATCGGGAGGAATACCTTGAGCACCAGGCTAGAGAGGCGTAGATTGGGCGTGTAGGTGATGCTGAGACGGGCACCATATGCGTTCTCTCCTCTGTTCTCCAGTCTGGCATCTACTACCATTCTCTTCCTGTTGGCCTCTAGTATCCGATCCGGGCCGTCGGCTCTTTCGTCCTGTAGTCGGCGACAGAAGGCTCCATGGGAGTGCGGAGGCTGCACACAGAACTGACTAGGGGGAGATGAAGGGGGTGTGGTTTGTTTCCATGTGAAACGTGGGCCTGTGCACCCCTGGCAGCTCTTTGAAGCTGTCATGTGCCATTAAAGTAAGTCATTCTCCAGAACGATTGATAACTTTGAACTCAAACAAAGACACCTCTCCCTTAAATGCTATAGGGTGCTCTCTCAGAAGGTCCGCCCCACACATTGGAAATGCATTGTGAAGGCTAAGGCATTGTTGTTGTGAGCGGTGTTTATGTTCCTATTTATAGAACCAGGGCTGTGTAGAATTATAGATTATAGATTAATGTTTCAGCACGCACAGATAACAATAAGATAGTGTTTGTACATGCGTGGAAGACTGCGTATGATCGTGTGTAGTTGTAGGCTGTGTGTGTGTACATTATATTGTGTGTGTGTGTACCTACGTGGGTGTGACCAGGTCAGTCGTACTGTGCAGCGCTAGTTCTGGTATGCAGCGATCATCCTCATCACACCCGTTCCAAAAGGGGAGCTGGGAAAACACACAGTTGTGGTTTTCAGCCCTTTAGATACGCAACCCCCTTAGTGACCCACAACATATTCACACATTATACGTACATTATTTATATTAAACATATATTGTTCATTTTTTTGTATATTATTTATAATCCAAATATAAATCCACTTTTTTATAGTTTGTCAGTGGAATGAAATGGATAGAAATTGCATGGTAGACGCACAGAAAAGAATCAAGAATCAACCATGTCTGTCTAACCTCCGTCCTCACAACAGTGGGCCAACTATCGTCTAGAATTGGTCCCTCGTCTTGTTCTCTGAGTCCCACTTGCACGACAAACACAATGGGCCTTGCGTAGTCTGTGGTCTCCTATTGAAGATCATAGCACGTATGAATGTACTGTAACGCAGGCTGATGATGAAATCACAGTCAATACTATCAAGCATTCATTTAGCACTGTGTATTCATGAATTAACTGTGTTGTGGTCTCACCATGACGTGAAAGTAAACGTGCTCACAGGTCTCCTCCCATGGAAGCAGTGTCAGGTTTTGAGGCTGTAGCTTGTCAACGTTGTCCATTACAGCACGGGGGTTGAAGCGGCGCTCCGCAAACGAGACATTGTATTTGATTGCTATTAAACAAGAAGAGATAGGATTTAACTGACATAATAATAATAATAATAATAATAATAATAATAATTTTAAAAAAAAACTTTAACATAATTGAGATGTTTTCAAGGTTGACGGAATCCTTTGGTGAATAGGGGGAATGTGATTTTAGTCCACTAAAAGTGACAATAAGTGACAAGAGCTTGTATGACTGTAGTCATACAATACAAGGCTATTGAACCCACCCAAAGTATGATAAATACTGTGTCTCTCTCTAGTTGTTGGGGCTTTTTAAATTGTTTAAAATGCACTGAAAGATGAAGCTGCTCTTTCTTTGGAAGTGAACTGTTTCCAAGCCACATTGTTTTGGAGGCATGCTTTTATTTTCCCATCCCACAAAATGTAGGAAATCTAAAAACCATGCACTTATCCAAGCAATCTCTCACGTCAACAAAAGAAAAATTCACCAAACTGAAGATAAAACAAACTGCAAATTTAATAGGGTAGGAAATAACAATTTTCTACTTGGACAAAATGATTGATATTACCTATTATCTAAATTGTAGGCTATTTCAATTAATATTCATTTATTCACATTTGTTTTACAAAAAACTCACTGATAATACTATACTACAGAAAAACTACCGTATTGTCAAGCTGAATTCACACTCCAAGCACTTAGACAACAATATAAATTTAATAATAACTATATGCATACTTTCTTTTTATATATAACTTAATTAGTCATTAATCCCACCTTCTTCTACAGAAAAGGCATGTATGCATAGTATATAGAGTACAAAAACTATTCACTTTTCACGGAGCAAAAAGATACGGAGCAAAGTGCACTCAAAACACCAATCTGTCTGGCATTAGTGACAGCAAGAGAAAAAATAGTTGTGTTCCACTGTACACAAGCAGGAGGACAAGGTAAATCCCTGCCTGCTTCCTCTGCTGTTGGGGCACATCTGATAGATTTGATAAAGATGGTGCAGGGTCAAGGGAGCTAAACAAGAACACGCTTCCCTGAATCCCTTCTTATTTGCCTCCCACGCACACTGTGAAACCCTAGCCTGGGGTCCTGCCTCTAAAAACAAACTTGTGTTCAGGGAAGCCCTGCCCTGGCATGCAGCAGAGATTCCGGCTTGACACCTCTGGCTACATTGTCCTCTGGGGAGGCCAATGGCACAGGAAAACCGTACGGGACTCATTCTCTACGAGGTCTGGACCTGCTGTCACCTTTTCTATACAAGTGTCTTGTGTGAACTGAACAAAGACAAATCGTTTTAACAGACACCATTCAACGTGTGCAAGCTCATAATCTACAGATTTTCTGTTTCTATGAGCCAGCAAACCAATGCTATACTCCTTGCATGTCACCTTCTAGAGCCTTCCAAACTATTTAATCAGGCCTATGTTGGATTATAAAGTAGTGGAGTTGAGAGGGCCAGTATTTCTGCTTCTCAGAAAATGCTTCTTGCAGAGTATCAGTTAATATGTTATATATTATAGACACCTTTTCTCGTTACAGTTTGTTTGAACTATAAAAGGTGTTGAAACTAAAGAACCTAAATTGAACCTAAAGATCACCTTTCCTTCTCTTATATTTTCATTAATATACTGTGCAGTACATGTATATTTAAGAGATTACAGATTTATATTTTATACCTATATTTTTGTTGCTGTACGTCTGTCTGACAGATTATTGCAATGCCTCAATAGCCCTCACATCACATTCATATCCAAAACTCTTTGACAAGATTGTGATTCTGGTATTTGCACTATATTTGGCTGCCCTGGCCAGACATCAGTCCAGAGACAAGACAGCATGCTTACCTATTTCCTGCATAGATGAAATGGCCATCCTGGCAGTAACGTTGAGACACACTATGGCTGACATGCAAGTAACATCTTTGCCTCCCCTGTGGCAATCCTTCACAAAGATGTTGACCTTGTTGGGTTCGAACCGGATGTTGCCATGTATACGTATAACGCTGCGTGACCTGTCAAGGTGTAAACCGTTAAAATAGCCCTATTTTTAAGTGTTTTGTGTTTGCAGCAGCTGGACACATTTGAAAAACATTCCAATATAAAGATTATTTTATTTTAGAATCTATAGATTAGCAACCAAAAAAGTATGGACAACTCTTTTTCAGCAAACGGACGGATTTTGGGCACAACACATTTACACCATTGCGGCAACATGTTCTAAACATAATTACATTTTATTTAAGCCCCGTACGACTCTAAAATGGTCTGCAGTGATACGATCACAGGTTCATTTCTGTTTGACAGCTCATGTAACAAGTAGCGGCAGATACATAGGGAGTGAAATCCACACAGGGGAAGAAGAATGTTAGCCCACACATGCGGAAGCTAGGGAATGTGGTGGGAGGCAGCAGCAGTAATGGCTATAGAATCATACTGAGCCCATTGGGTGTGATGTGGAGCTGTCTGTCAGGACTAGCAGACAGACAGACAGACAACAGGTAAAACACTTACCACAGAAGAACTGCAGCACCAAGAGAACCCACTGCCAAGTCCACCAAACCATCTTCATTCATGTCCAGAGTCCCATGGATGCTACGGCCAAAGTACTGCAGGCCAGCTGTCATGTCTGCCGCTGCGATCCTCTGAGGAACAGACAGTGGAACAAAGAGAAACATCTGGGTTATCGTCACATCAGCGCAATGCTACGAATATAATAATCATTGTCTTTTGGCTCCATTAGACAGCTTTGCTTATTCATGATGGCACGATGCAAACTGCGATGTAAACAAGTCTGCATGGATATGCGTTTACGCTTGGTTGGAAGATAGTGATAGCCAACACTGTTTTCACAGATCTGGCTTGGAGAGAAGCTACACCGACAATTCATTGCAAGGTCATAAATCACATTTCTAGACGTCTGTGGAGAAACAATGTGTTATTCTGAGCTGCACCACTGTGATTAGTGAGAACTAATCTCATTAAACACACTTCTGCATATGAATATACAGATTCTGTAGCAAGGTAGGATGTTGGTACCATATGCATCGTGGTTTCAGTTTGTAGTGTAATTGTAGTCCGAGAGGTTTTGACCAATCACATATGTGTGGAGAGCAAATGAGGTGGAACACATTAAAGATGTAGCTTGTTGATGTTTGAACTTCAAAACAAAAGCCCCTCTCCATTCAATGCCAAATGGGTGCTCCCTCATTAGCTCCGCCCCATACATTGGAAATAATAGGATATTTTTGTCTGCTCCACTTTGTTGGTGTTGTTATTTACAGAACAAGGCTGTCTATTTCTTCAGCACACACAGAGAACAATACAATACCAGACAGCGAGGAGACATATGGTGAATTTGCTTAAAATTGCTTACTCTAACTTTATACCTTTGAAGAAACAGAAAAACCTGGCTATCGACATCTGACAACAAATTTCTTATGTGGATTTGTTTAAGATTCTCCAAACTTATTTCCAACTCCATTCTTGTGTCTTAAGTAGAATATCGGACTGTAAACAATGAGCTGTGGATAGAAGAGGACGTCGTCGTCAGTATATTAGGAGCCCTGGAAATATCCGGAAACCATTGAACCCCAGAGGCTGTATCGCTGTCAGACGATGTTGGCGATGGGGTTTGATGTCTGAGCAGGACTAAAAAAATAAGGACTGCACTTGATAATGATAGCAGATTATATCCTGATTACTGGTTCATATGCTAATTTACTCAATGAAAAAAAGATAATATCTACTTTAAAATGTTGTTTATATTCTGTATTCCCTTAAAGATATTGTCAAGTCCAGACATGAGTTAAGAGACATAAGTTGAGATAACTGATTAGATATCTCCTCAGTTTGAGGATATATCATAAACATGTCATATATAATCACCAATCAAAAATAACATTTAAACAAATATAAGCAAGAAACAAGGCATGTCCACACACAGTGTGTTTATCTCAAACAGCCATCTGTCTTCACACTCATTTTAATCCATCTACCTGCTTGTATTTGCGAAGTATTCTGTTGTGCTGGCTGAAGAACGCATAGATGGCCCCCTTGTGGTCATCTTCCAAAGGAGCTCCCACGACCAAGTCGTTGAAACCATCTCCATTCAGGTCAGGGACAGGAGCAAGAGATGAGCCAAATCGAGCATTTTGTCCCCCATTGTGGATCTCTAGAGACCCCTCAAGAATAAAACGGTTCTGAGGATAGAATTCACCATTCTGTCATTACCACAGAATATGCTTAGCCCACAGTTATATATATATATATGTTGATGACAGCATCTCATAGTCCTTTACTTCATCCTATAAGGTCACAGAATCCAAATGTAGTGTGTCACTGATCACAGTATACTCTAACACTTACATAAACAGAATCAATATGTGCAGCAAATATACTATATATTGGAAAGAAAACCAAATGTCTGAAGGAACATGTTGTAGTGGATATAAGCATGCCTACTGGCGTAAGGCTAAGTAACTAAGGTTACGGCTAAGGTTTACTGCATCTGGCTCTGCCTCATCTGACGTTGTTATGCAGTATATTCTGTCTTAATATATT
Source organism: Typhlichthys eigenmanni (assembly GCA_027564635.1). Lineage (NCBI taxonomy): Eukaryota > Metazoa > Chordata > Actinopteri > Percopsiformes > Amblyopsidae > Typhlichthys > Typhlichthys eigenmanni. The sequence goes on along the minus strand of JAODUK010008447.1, from coordinate 12,844 downwards.
TGCAGTACGTGACCAAAAAGCGTAAAAAAAGAAACAACATATTTTTCTGTGTAAAAAGATAAATGCTGGAATAGTTATCATGTCCTCCTACAGTCCAGCCATTGTTTATCATAGAACTTAACAAACTATTCTATTAGTTTTATTTATTTGTTATCAAAGAGAGGACGTGTGTGTTTATTTTGATGTATTTTATGGAGGGAGAAGCATTCCTATCAGGATACACATGTAAACTGTCCAGGCTGTTGTGTATCATTTCATTAAAGCAGAAGTTGCACATCCTCTGCATTCTGACACCATGAAGTCACATTTTGTATACGAGCCCCTCCATAATATCAATGGTCCACTTGCTGTCCTTGTATCCCTCACAATACATTATCGGCAGAGTATGAAAACACTTGTTCATTCAGTTGAAGTGTCTGGTATGTGTGAGTGGGATCATTAGGAAGCATACGAGAGGCAACAGTGTAAAAGAACAATGTCAAATATTTGTTCAGGCTAATTATAAACACATGTTGTGGTGGGACCAGAGCCCAGGCAGTGAGTCAGAAGTACACAACGTATCTAAGATGTGAGATCTCTTTCATCAACACACAGCAAACATATACAGTATATGGGGAAACATATATACTGTAGTAGATAGTGGCGGCAGTTTAGCATATCTTTAAATATGTCAAAATGCTTGTCAAAAGGTTGTAGTGGTAGGCTAGCTAGACTACGCATACAATATTTACAAATCTGTCTCTTTGAATATAATTCCATTCTAATAACATGCTGCACCTTACAGTATGCCCACCAAACTATGGTGTGACAACTAAAGAGCCACCTAATTGTACAGAACACAAATGGAAATGTCACACAGGAGTGAAGCAACCAACAATGCAAAACTGACTGGACCAAGGGTGGCTCACTGCTGAGACAAAGGCCTGACTGAAACTGTTTTATTTCCTTCAAAATGAATGAAAACGTCCCTGTGGAGTTCAATGCACACTCCTAATGAGATAAGTACAATGCAACTGCAAAAGGTTTTTGACTTGATTTGTAAGAAACCTAAACTGGCATGTCAGTTTGTTAAACACCACCAATGCAGGTATGGAATGACATCCTGGCTCATGACACACAAACTTAAACATTTGACAAATGCCATGGTCCTCAAATGTCCCAATAGGTGTGCCGTAAAGGCCATGAAAGGAAGCTTAATTTCAACACTCCAGCCACTCGTCAAGAGCCATGATGGTTAACAGTAAGTTTCCCCTCTGGTGTTAATTGTGGACCAGGAATGCAATGGAAACTTTGGTCTGAGTTTAGTGCGAGTTGCTATATGCAGGACTCCAGCGGTGTGTATTGGAAGTCACCAGGAATGTCTGCAGTGCTGGCACAATGTTTGCACAGGTGTAAACCTAATTCATGCTTTCAGCCGGTTAGGTCATAAGCTTACCTGTCATCATGAGTGAAGTCTGTGGTAGGTACGTGTTCACACACCAACCTATAGTGTACCTTTATGTGTGTGTGTGTGTGTGTGGTGTACACACCAGCTCTGTCACTCTGTAGATATACACTTTTCCCTTTTCCATCCCGCCGCTGAAGAACATGGGCGCAGCCACCAACAGATTGTCTGTCACGCCATCTCCGTCAATATCCACAGGTGCTATTTCACTGCCGTAGTACGAGCCAATCTGTCAGACACGTGTGCATCAGTAAAGGACCCCTTTATCACTCCCCCCCTTGCCCTTACGCAGGTAAGCACTCGGTCACTCATGTTTTCAAATGGTACCTCTCAAACTCATCTCATTATACCAGATGATTTAATAAGCACACGGTGCTGCAATATGTTTTTATTCACAGCACTGTGTCACATAAGGGTTCTGCATCTATGGTTCCACAGCAGCAATATCAGAGCAGCAGCACTGAAATAAACACCTTCATATACATGGGCAGAAATACTGTATGTGCTACGAAATAATGGATTTCCATGTAGATTTTTTTGAAGTTAGGTGTATGGTTACAGTTTGGTCATTGAATGATGTTGCTATATTAACAAATGAAGAGTGTTGCTTTAATAACAGAATTACAAACTTGTATTTGTTGTATTACATACAACAGCATATAGCATGAAATCCCTGACGTTTTTCTAAAAGTCTGAGTTTTTTGGGTTCAGTGACTGGCTGTTGATCTGAAGTGCATTTGAACTTTACTCTGAAACGAGGAAGATCTTGGGCCTGACTAATGTCAAAGTTCGTGGGGGGCTTGTCTAGACAGTTTTGTAGATAGGACTGAAAAACTGCATAGAGTAACAGTTTTTCCCAGATTGGAAACATCTGTTTGTAAAAAGACCTCTGATGTTAGTTGTTTTATCTTTAATGCAAAAACATCTCTGGAAAAAACATGTTGTTTCAGATGAGCTAGTGACAAAGTATAATGTAAGATGCTGTGGCAACCCATCTGTCTCTCTGCTTATGAAAAATCAAATGGTCTCCAGATGTGATGGTTCATTTACCCAAGTGCAAACTAACCTTGATCACTACGTCTATCAATAAAATCAATCAAATGTAAGGCAATTGCCAAGAAAGAGAGTAATGACTCTAAAAATGTAACGGTGTTAATTCATCCCTGTGGTACAGGACTGTGGTTCTTACCTGCTGGCCTTTGAGTGAGTGCAGGATGGTGAGGTTGCCTGAGTTATTCAGGGTGAAGATGATCACTTTACCAGTGTGGTTAAAGCGTGGGGCTCCAGCTACCAGGAGACGGCCATTTTTAGCTGACACCACAGAGGTCACAGTGTAACCTGAACACCAGGAAAAACATATCTACTCAGCGCTCTTTCAAAAGGTAAAGGGTAACACACAAGCAAATTGTATCGGGTCAGATAAACATGTCATTTAAACAACCAGTATATTCCTTTTCAGTTCACACATAAACCTCATGTGTACTGTACACAGTATGTGATCTACTGTATAGCTCAAAGAATGTGGATGTACTGTAATGTATAATATTACAACAACAAAATCAACTACAATTATGTTAAGGAAAACCAAAAGCATATCTTTAATTGAAAACATATTTGTTGTGCTGGTTTAACATTCATTTATTTTATTTGTTTGAATATAATATCTGGAAAGTTACCTTTTTTTTTCAAATTGTGTGGTCAGATTGACCATGTGCAACATCACCACATCATTTTTACAAGGCCAGATACTGTAGCATGCCAATGGGCTTTTCCCATGTGTTTCCTGTGTGTGTGTGTGTGTGTAAGGTTTGCTGGTTTGTGGTGCGCACACACTGTGTACGTTAATTTCGAATGAACCTTCAACATTCAACATTGTTGCACTCTTTTGTGTGCGAGTGTGTCCGCGTGTACGGAATGATGCATTTAACATTGAGTGGAGCAACATTGCTGGGAAGTGATTCACAAAGGGATTCAATTTGACAAATGGCTCAATAAACAGCACTCAGCCGTGTATAACTGCTTTGCCCTTTCTCTCACGTTGCCCTTGCTCCATCCCAGTCCTTTTTCCAATGTCTTTTCATATTTACATCATGGCCCCTGCTTTTATAACCCTCCGCAGCCTGCGCCTGATCATGTGCACATGTATGCCTCCACCTCATATTCCTACTGAGCCTGATGAGGCAGAGGCAGGCAGCTGATGGGGAAAGCAGAGGTCCGTGGGGGGGTTAGAGGGATAGGGTTGGATGTGGTGGCAGCGCTGGAGAGATGGGCCTCAGCCACATTGCCCTCCATCACAGCAAGGCAGGAGTGGGAGAAGAGACGGACGACAAATGAATGGCGGAGCAGCGTGAGAGCACTTTGAAGTGCGGCGATGTCCACAAGGGGCAGAGTTGATCTCACACGGGTCCATGTTAAAGGAGCACGGTGACGTGTGTCTGTTGTTGCCCTTGTGGTTGAAACTGGCATTACACAAATGCAGGACACAAGGATCATGCCCCTCCCACACCTGATGGAGTCTGGCACTGTCCCCTCCCCCCAGCCCCTCCAACACAGAGCTCACAGGCTCACATTGCTATCTCCCCTTCCCCCTAAATCCACATGCACCTTTGTGCACAGTTTAGATCAAATCTTTATATGCATTGCCGTTAGTTATATTTGACAGCATTGGCTCTGTTCTGGGAGCAGCAAGAGACTCCCCCACAGGGTACAGAGCAGTGCGGGGCATCAGTGACAACAGACATTGATCAAGACAGACATAGCGGAACAAGACAGGTTTGGGGAGGTGCTGGGTTGCAGAGGGGCTATGCAGAGGCCGCGGCAGGAAATGGCAGGCTTAGGCAGCTTAAATACGGAGCCCTGGACTATTGGGCCAGTGCACGGAAGGCAGTGTAAATCATTAATCAGCTGATCTGTGAGCCAGTCGAGATCAGCTGACCACTAACCTTGACCACTATAGGCTTGACTTCGTGGTCTGCCTGAACTAACTAGGTTAGAATTAACTAACTAGCTTTGGTGAGCTTGGGGAAGAGATGGTTGGGATTGTGGGTGCACTTTAAGAGGAGAGTGGATACGGCATGTGCATGCGACGTTGACATCTTGTGCACGTGCACGTGCAACAGCACGACAGTAGTGGGGTGCACGGGGTGCTTCTGCTCACCCAGGTAGGCACCGTGGTTCTTCAGCTCTTCAGGGAACTCGTGTGCGTAGGATGACTTGGGGGGAACCACCTTTCCCTGTTTGGTCTCCTTCAGCACCGCCCCGTTCCAGTCATAAGCACCCACAGCGCCCACTAGAATCCCGTCCTGAAGGGGGACAAGCCTTGTGTTAGCACCATAGAACTACATTCAAATATACGTCACTCTTGGCAGCAGTGGCCCAGCGGGTACAGAGCGGGGCGATGGGTGGTCGGAAAGTCGTTGGTTTGGATCTTGTTGCCTCCTGACCAAGTGTTGCGGTGTCCCTGAGCAAGGCACATATCTGCTCCCAGTGGTTGGCTGGCACCGTGCATGGTTGACAACGCCATCGGTGTGTGAATGGGTGTTAATGGGCGAATGTGAGGCAATCCTGTACTGCATTGAGCGGCAGGTATAGGTTGGAAAAGAGCTACATAATTGCAGTCCATTTCCCCCACTCAAAAAAATAAAAAACATCACACCACCTCTCAGAATGAATTATGACGTCAATGTTGTCACGGAGATCAACTTATCAACTAGACATTGGTTGTTTACTCCTGCTTGTACGCTGTATCCAAAGTGTAATAACTGAAGGTAACTAACTGTGTTCCTCTGCCAGAGCAAATGTCACTGATATACCGAGACATACTGTATGACATTGGTTTACTTCTAATGCCAACAACATCTTAAGAAGGCATATGAGTTCAAATCTAAGTCGTTTTATCTGCATTTAATACATTTTCCTTCTCACTATTCCCAAAATGAATTTCAACACCACCGCTGGGTAGATTAAATGGATAATAGCTTAAGCAGCTACAGTACATTGCATCACCAGTTGCATAAGATGAGAGAATATTAGACACATTTTCATATGACACACACGCTGATGCTAATATGCTAATGAAAGCAATACAAGGAGCTAAGGGCATTACATCCACAGGGAAATAGCATCAGGATATTATACTTTTGAAATAAACACTGGTTAAGGCACAGATTGATGAAGGTGAAAAGGTTTTGTAACATCTATTCATCATACTTATCTGACATTACTGGGTTCAAGCAGTTCATAAGCTCAGCCTTCTGCCATACACAATGTGCAGACAACACATTTTCCATTTGTTAGCATATGTTGGAGCACTATTCCTTCGTAAAAGACGGAACTGTCTGCTCACCACGTTGACACTACGTCACTTTCTGACAGTTATGTTAGCCACTGTGGTTCTCTGTTATGGTGAGAATGGTCTCTATAGAAATAGAACTAAAATCCAAAACAACTCAACATCATAAACCAGTGAACCATTTCTGCTACCATTGTATGTAATGACATAACCATGCTGCTATTCGCCCTCGTTCGGTTTGGACGCAGAGTCAAGCCAAAGCTGTGGTAAAATGGCTCCCATGCTCGCCAACTGAAGGCTTATGTGGGGTAGTACAAATAGCATGAATGAATATACAAAAATGCATAACTCCATAACCAAATACATAGTAAGCTTTATGGCAGTGCAGGACAATGAGCCTTGCTATGTTGTCAAGAGAAGCAATATACCACCTAGAGTTGCCTATAACTGTTATTTTGAACATTATTATTGATTTAGTAAGCCAAATGAATCTCAGACAGACAAAAAATGGTTTAGACACATGCAATGTCTGGTTACTTATAACATAAGCAGTATTCCAAAATTGCATATGTCACATTCGACAAAAAAACATCTGTGGTTTTGGAGCTGCTTTTCTTTTTTAAAAGCCTAGCGTTCTTTCCAATAAGCTATCCTATTCTCAACCCTCAGGTTGCTCGTCTTTGGTGCTATCCCTGGAATCCAGACGTGGATGGATATCCCTGGAATCCAGACGTGGATAGATTTTCCACTCATTCTTGCCACCCAGCTGCAACTTCCAATATTTATTTATTTTTGAAAGAAGTCTGAAAGAATTAATTGTATTGCTCCCCAGACACGAAAGGGAACTATAACGTCATAGCTTGTGCATCAGCAAAATATCAACTTTGGGCTGAAATACAGACATAAATAAGCGCGGGAAAAGTCAATACATCACAATGAATAAGTAGGAATGGTATGTATAGCACAGTATGAGACTTTCCCACACAGTCCAGCTGCGTCACCAACTAAGCCCGCACACCTGTTGCTATCTAGTCTAAGATACAAGTGAAACTGAGACGATCCGTTCTCCAGCAGGACTGTCTCGGCACGTGTATCATTTGAGTATTTAGTCTTCTAAATCAGCATGACCTAAGGTCCCGGGAACTTAGGTCCACCACTGTGGGCACCTCAGGGAAAACAAAAAGTAATAAATAGTAGCTTGCGATGAGTGGTTGCGGAGATTTATCACAAAAAACATACCAAAAGGTGTTGTCGTATCTGACAGACAGAAGGGAGATTTACCTCTACGTGGTGTGAGGAGAAGCCAGCTTGGGACATCTGGAGACCGAACGCTGTCCCATTCTTACTGGTCCCTACATAAACAAGACAGCCTTTTACAGTTCTGAAACGTGCCTGTCATAGATTTTATCCACAATGTTGATTAAACGACAGTGACAGAACTATTAATAATATAGTCATTTTATGGATTGGATGGATTTCTTAAATACCTTCCAAACTGAAGATGCGTTCCCCAAGTGCATCTACTATATCCTTCAAAGCCGATTCATCTGTCACGTTGAAGAAGTGCTTGTCATCTGGGTCACTGGCGATGTACTTGATTTCATTGAGAAATGCCTCCGGGTTGATTCCTCGACGGTTGTAGTAGCCAAGGACCTACGGTATATAACAGGACAGTGACGAGCAAGTTACCTGTGTGGAACCTTAGATGCATTTGACTGACGCCTCATCTTTCTGGGCAAATACAATATTATGTTAACTGAAAAAGCATTCATGAATAAAAAACGTAACACGATGTATCTAGACATTTCAATGATTTCTTTCAGCAGTTCCAACCAAAATTACCTCAGACATTTGCACAGAGGATTATGCCCTGACTACCACTGGATTGTTGTAAATGCTCCGTTAACCACACTAATAGCGTCAAGCAAGGAACGCTGTGGTCTAGAAGAGATTACTTACACCTTTAACTGCACTTTGGCTAAGCCCCTTCCAAGGCCTCTGACCATCTTTAGCTGCATATTCTTCACAGTTCTGTCTGACTAAACTCTACAAGGTCACTACGCATGTGTAAAGTAACGCCTTTATCACTAAGTTGAAAGCTGTAAATCAAAAGATCAAACGGAATCGTTGAAGGGTTCAAGGAGGACCTGGACAAACCAGGTCCAAAAAGGAAAAACACCAACCTGGCATTTGCTCCACAAATCTACTGTACTAAGCCAGCTGATTTGACAAACTGTTTCCCTTCCCTTGCTGGAGAGCTTTGGTATTGCATGGTTGGAGCAAATACCAGGTTATTAACACTTGGTTGGACTTGGTTTGATTCCCCTCTTCTTCTTGGGAGAACTTACAGCAATGGCATAGCGGGTGATGCCATCCTTCTCACTTTCCTCAATGGCTTGCTGGAGGTCTGGGCTGTCGTGTGACTCTCCATCTGTAATCACTATCATGACCTTCTTAGCACCTCGCCTGCCTCCTTGCTTGAATGCCTGAGAGCTGTGGTGAAAGCAGGTAAGTACAGAGAAGAATAGCAATTGATGATCTATTCCGGCTGTAGGTTGTCTAATCCAATCAATTTGCACCTTGCATGGCAGCAATCACCATCGGTGTATGAATGTGTGTGTGAATGGGTGAATGTCAGGCAAAATACTGTAAAGCGCTTTGGATAAAAGCGCTATATAAATGTGTCCATTTACCATTTACCATTACTTTGCATGCAACCCTCCCTAAAAAGCATGTATGGGGGTGGTCCCCGCCCACCATCTGGAGAACCTCTGGTGCAATGAAGGTACCGTGCCACGTTGATGCCCAGCGCTGTGTTGGTTTCCTCCCCGCCTCGCTGGTCAATACGGCGAGCTCTCTTCACCACCTCCTCTACTGATTTGTAGTCACTCAGTTGGAACTCATGGACAACCTTTTCCCCATACTGAACCACTCCAACCTGACCAACGGCGCAGTAACAGTGAGGGAATCTATCATGGTGTATTTGTGTATGATGGCACACAATAACAAAGCTTGTTTGGGCAATTGTGGAATGAGTAAATATACAGTAGCAGAGTCACTGCCCATCCTTGGCCAGAGGCTAAAGACCCACCTCTTCAAAATACACCTTGGTATCTCAGCTGCTGACCTCTCGACATCATAGCCACTCCCACTGAAGTTAACGATCCTTTATATTCTGCCTCTAACATGTTTTAAAATGTTTTATGCTCTCTCTTGCTCTGTTAGAACAACTTTTTAATAAAGGACTGATTATTTTGAGGCATGAATGATATGTTAATAGGTAATGTACTATATGTTGTAAAGTGTTTATCTAAGTTAACCCATGCTCTCTCGTTATTCTAACATTATATTGTTTGCTTACAAATAACTAATTAACAATAATTAACATATACATACGAATACATTAGCTAATTAATGTAGTATGACCTAGTCAGTTATAGACAACTATAGACAAAAACGTAAATGTACATGAAAGCATAGAATAATGCACGCTATTTGACAACAAACAGCAGCAAACGTTAATGTTAATGTTTATCTGATATGACTACTACAAACTTTGATATTTTACAAGTAAATCGTACTTACCTGTATCTGACCTGGTCCAATATAGAACTTCTGGAGAATGTTGATGAGAAAAGCCTGCACCTCATACCACGGATAGATGGAGTTGGAGCCATCCAGAACAATTACTATGTCCATATAGGTCTCACATCCTGAAGAGGGGTGACAAGAGATCATCAGCATTGCTCTAGAGCTTATATTGGATTAAGCATTTAGAAAAAAGTAAACAGACCCATGCAACTGTGTTTAGTCTTACGTGTAAAGGCAGGCGCAATGGTTCTGGAGAACTTGAAGCTTGCGTTGACTCTGGAGCATATGCCAGTACTGTAGTAAGAGCTTCCACACTCATAGGACCACAACGGCCCACAAGCCTGAAACCAAAAATATGTTACCAGCAACATAATATACCGTATTACACTGTATGGCTTACTGTATGTTGTTTTGCTGTATCACATTAAGGTGATCCCATCTCTCTGCCTGGTTTTGACTTTTAGCAGACCTTTTTATTTCTGACACTTTTTCACTGTAGTTGCTGAGATGTACAGTATTTGTCAATGGAAGTTAGGCATGGAGCAGTGTCTGTGGCTGAACCCCCTTTCTAAATTATACAAGATATCACATCCTGTGTAGCAGCATATATTTGCTGTACTTGCATACTGTATTATATTGTTTGAACTGTACAGAGCGACACACATAAGCTCATCCGAGTGAGCTCATGTTACTTATGCTATTAGCTTCAATGGGACCAAATTCTGCTATTACTTTTATTAGCAATAAAACATTTATAGTCAAGTTAATATACAGCTTTAAATGCGGCCAAATATCCGATAGCACCATAAAAAAACAGTTGGGCCATTGTTACTGTCAGGTTATGAGGGAATTCAAGCAATGGCTTTTCAAACAGCTCTCACCACAAAGCTGTTGTCTTTGGGATTCGATGTGAGCGTCATTCCCAGCCTCATCTTGTCTTTTCGCTCTGATACATTGGTCAGAGATATCCTTCCTTAAGATTAAAAAATAAAAATCTGTCTCAGTGAAACAGCATTGGTGGCATGGAACTTCCCCCATCTGGGACATTAGTATGTTCCTGCTGTCTAGCCCGCCAAAGTGGTGTCTGCATTCTCAGATCGAACCGTTTATGTAAACAATCATCATGTGTCTATCTAAATACACCACACATATGTGCACCACGTGAAGCAGTGTGTGGAAATGTAGCCTACAGTACACAAACTCTCAAACCATTTGTAAATGTTTTGAACAAAACGCTGTTCAGACTTACGCCACACATTTGCCCACCATGAGAGATTATTAAGCATGCATAATAATAACAACAAATGTAGACACTTATTTTGAAAAGCAAAAACTATAAACATGTTTAATGAGAAATTGATCTGTAAATGTACTGTATGTAGAATCTGTTGATACTCTACCTAGGTTGAGCTTGGAGCACCCATTGCCATTGTTTCGTTTGCTCAATGAACATTTGTAAATATCTCCCGTCTGGTATGGACCATTCATTTCGTAAGGTGCTCCCACTAATAACCTGAAAAACAAATACATTTACGGCATTTGGCAGACACTTTTATACAAGCGACTTACATGTAGTACATTTGTCAGTAGTTGGACAGGTCATATAACAGCATTTATAAGCAAACAATATTCTAAATAGAACAAATGCAGCATAATGTCATCATCCCTGTTACCACGTAATCCACCATATAAAACGCAACAGGTAATGGCCTAGCTAATAAAGTGCATACATTTCTTTTTTTTTTATAGTGAGAGATAAGAGCATGAGAAGTAAGTGCAAGACTTAAGAGCATGAGAAGTTATAAAGGGGGTTTAAACATTCTTAGATAGGCGAGAGTGCTAAGAGGTGGCCAGGTCGCTGGTCAAGGTACCAATGTGCATTGTAAAGAGATGTGTCTTGAATCTCTTACAGAAGATGGGTAGTGTTTCCGCAGGTCTGACTACAAATACAAATACAAATACAAAACAAATGCATCCTCAAAGTCACAAGCTAGAGCATCACTAAACCATGCATGTAGTTTCTCATAAGATGCTGCTGGCAAATGCTGAACTTGAAGCCAGATTCTCATGTGATTGTGACCTTGTGAATCCAGCTTCCTCGCACGGTTAACACCTCTCAGGAATGCTTGCACTCTTTGCTTTGTATTCTTTGAACAATGCTTTTAAACACGTTAACATTTTTCTCAACATGAAAGATAAAGAGATATTTTCAAACTGCCGAGCAAAAAACTGCAGAAGATGTCACACCTGTGTGCCAAAGACATTTCCATTCCATCTCCAACTCTAAACCAGGAGAAAATAGTTGTGATGTTTAAATAGGGACTATTCACACTTCTTTCATGTAGTTCCTTTTAGCATGTTGTCATTAGTTGTTTGGAGCAAGGGAGTGCCACCATGGTTCCTGCATATTGCCTCACTGTGGGTTTCTTAAGCCAGGTCACCGTGGTCTTGTAAATGTCAAAGTTTTTACAGACTAAATGTGCTGGAGAATATAAACTAGTGATGCTCTAAAGTCGTATTTGGGTTTGTGAAGTGAAGCCACTTCAGCCATACTGTTTATGCAACTGCAAGAATAGTTTATTTTCTGCTGAATATCCAGTATTGTTTCCAGCGGTATCTTGTGATGTGCTTATGTGCACAAGGTTATATCAAATTGCATTTCACAGTTTTCATACAGTATAGGCTACTACACAGTCATGAGGTCAGACAGAACTATTTCCGTAAGCATTCACTACAACACAGCCAGAAATACATAAAGGATATAATGATATACAGTATTTGCACACAATATACCATAATCTGTATACATACAAAATACATTGAATCAAATATTAATATTTTTTTCTTAATGATTGAACAAATATATTCGGTATATACTGTATATTTTTACATCTGAAATGAACATCTCAGACATTTATACAGTAACAATGCATTCAGAGTAATGCAGAAGCTAGGGTCACAAAACGTGGAAATTAATACAAAAGTATGGCTCTACTTGGTACAGTTTTTTTTAAAGTTCCCTATTGTAAAATGTTCCAAGTTGTGCGGTCAGTTGTCTGTCACTATATTGATGTGTGGAGGTCTCCACACATCAATATAGTCATGTAACACAGTATAATGGTCCACATCACCAGCTGGCTAACCACACTGGAAAAGCTCTTCATAAAATGAGGCAGGAGGCAATATTTGAATCTACCAAGTCTTGACAAAAATATACAAGGCTATAAAAAGGTAGCCTGGTATAACCAGGCCAAAACTTTACTTTAATATAGTCTGGCCAGATTGTTTCCAGTTGTTTCATCTTAAGGGGCAAACACCTCGGGTTAATATTAAAACTATTAGAACTCTTCATCTAGCTCTACCACCATGCACAGCCATTATTGAACCTACATGTCGAAACAAACGCTTGACACTAGCTGCGTTTACATGGACCCTAATATTATATCCATCCATCCATCCATCTTCATCCGCTTATCCAGAGTCGGGTCGCGGGGGCAGCAGCTCCAGCAGGGGACCCC
>JAODUK010008428.1:0-30968 GCA_027564635.1 Typhlichthys eigenmanni | reverse complement strand
TGTATCATGTGACGTAGTGCTAATGAAGAGGCTGAGACTAGGGTCTATGTATCATGTGACGTAGTGCTAATGAAGAGACTGAGACTAGGGTCTATGTATCAGACATTCAGCACAGAGTTCAGCATACAGCATACAGTACGCATGCGCTGGCCTGCCTACCTGTTGGTGTATCCCAGGGCGATGCAGAAGTGCCAGGTGACCGTTTGAAGCAGAGAGCCGGGGATGTTCACCAGCGCCTTGATGATGACGAAGATGTGGATGGGCGTCCAGCAGACGATGAAGACGGCCACCACCACCAGCACCATGCGCGTGATCCTGCGCATGTTCCTGTCCTTCTCCTGGGGTGCAGCGGTGTGACGCATTGATGTTCGCAGGTCAGGACAAAGGGGAAAAACAAAATGGAGGACAGTAGATGGACGAGATGTGGAGGGTGTGATTAAAGGGAATACGGGGATAATGAAAAATAAGTTTGAATTTCTATAACAACAACAACAACAATATTTGCAACAATACTTGTGACAACAATGACAATGTTTTTGGTTCTCAGGGTGGCATTATTCTACTTCTGTCACTGTGGTTGTCGCTTGTTTCAAGAAATATTGTAACTGTGGCAATATTTCAATACAAAACCAACTGATTACAGGAAAGAAATGAAATGATTGCACATTATAATTTCACATAGGACTGTAACTCGCTAATAACGCTAAGAATCTCAAAATGTACCGGTGGTCCAGGAGGACTTGACATAACAGTTGTTGCTTTGTCAACCTGCTGTAAAGAAATCTGTTAAACCCTCAGGCTGAATTGGATTTCCATTAATAAGATACTGTGAAATATCTGTGTAGCGTTGCTGCCTAAGGCATTGTTACTGTTATACAGGCCTATATTTTTATTGTGAGATCACGTAAACCATTTACAGTAACAAGTTGACATGAAATCAACCCATTGATTTATCATTGTGATGCTGTGTGTGTCTAAGCGATGCAGAAAATGCAATATGTTGAATTTATTAACCTATTGAGAATTTATATAAATAAATGCTACTTAGAGTATAAAGCAGGTTATTTACGCGCTTATAGACAAAACGACTACAGTTTCTACCTTGGAGCCAGAGAGCATGCGAACGCTCTTGAGCCGCAAGATCATGAGTCCGTAGCAGACAGTGATGATGAGGACAGGCATGATGAAGGCAAAGATGAAAACGCAAATCTTCAGCAGGTTCTCCCAGTACCAGTTTGGGTGGGGGAAAATCAGCGTGCAGTCGATGTCATTAGCTGTGTTTGTTAAGGAGAAACATGCCGTACACACACACACACGCACGCACGCACACACACGCACGCGCGCACACACACATGCAAGACCAACTCAGTGACTTGCTGTTTTTATGTTGCTATGCTAATTCAACAATAATACATTTCTGCATTTTAACCTGAATATGTCCTTTTAGAATATGTTGTTATGTCAAGTGATGACATCATTTTACAATATCTATGATGTTTTAACTTAATGTCACAAAATGTGTGACTTGAAGATAAATCAGTTTACTCTGACACACCGACTCAATCCTGTTGTTTTTTTTGTTATGTCATCAACTATCTATTCCACAACTATCTTTGATGTGTGCTATAATGACTTTGGAGTCAAGAGGAGACTGCCAAATCAACTCATCCCAACATTGCATCTAATTTCCCTGAATCTAACTGGGATAAAGCAAACACCTCAGACACATTATCCTCCGCTGGCATGACTACCTGACAGAAGCTGTGAAGCTCTCATTATGTTCGCTGCTGTGAACTCAGAGTGCAGGAATTGTGCCTGGGTAATTTCACTGGCATTTTTCCCTCCATTGCCACCCCAATTATACAGAGCTATGCCAGGGAGCCCTGGCTGTCTGCAACAGCGGCTCCTTGGATTAGCCAGTGATGTCATTAGTCATCTAGGAACAGTCTTCTGACTGTGTACCTCTCTGTTGTGGACTATTAAACTGCAAACTACTCTCCTGGACCCAGTTGTAGTCGCTAATGGAATGGATGGTGCCATTTAAAGTGGAAATTCACTGGGTAAACGTTTTATTGTATTTATCTTATTTTTTTATCCAAGGTCATATGTTATATTGTATATATGATGTGGATAGGTAATGTGTTTACACTCTACTGGTTACTAACGTAGTTTTTAGCCTGTCTTTATACGAAATGTCCCTTGTTTTCCCCTGGATATAACAGTTCTTCTATAGGGATCCAAAACCGGAGGGAACTATCTTAAATAAAAAAAATATTGTATTAAGACAAACAGCACCGAGCGGCTCAGAGGCACCAAATAAAGTTTGCGAGATCAGGATGGTATTACAAGGTAAGCCAGCACACCAATCAGAGATGTCGCTGTTACACTTTAGAATTGTGGGTAGGCTACAACTGTAGTAGTTATCTGTGACATCGCAAATAAAGCATGTTTATCTTAAAACAAGGTTGCTTCTAATGGCGCATAAACCATTTATTCACAACCTCGTAGCTGTTTGGCTTGGTTCCATGCTTAAAACCCTTTATACTGGAAGGATTTTCCGAAACGTCAATGGAGAAAATGAATGGGACATTTTTTTCCGGAACCACACTGTTATGCTCAATTGCGAAGCCCATTTATTATAGTGGCAGGCGGTGCTATCAATCAGAGATTTGACTTACTGATAGCTGTCAGATGTCTATGTATTGCTAAGGGCGTTCTCACACTAGGCCCAGTTGCCTTGAACCGTGCCAGAGCACGATTGTCCCCCCTCCCCACTCCCCCGATGGCCTGCACTCACACTTCAGTTAACATTCAAGGCCAGGGCAGGCTTACTCCAAAACATTAGGTTGGCTAATTTTGGTTTCAGGACAATTATTTTGTCCACATAATCATTCCACTGGAATATGTCCTTGATGTCTGATGAACTACCACCTTCAGATACTGAGCACGCAGTTTTTTCAGCTTCTGCCAACACTGCTCATGTGGTTCATTGATACCCACGAGTTCTTGTGTGTTGTATCCAGTTGCTCCTGAATACACTCGTCTTCCCTAATTTCCAATAAACATTGCACTTCTGCCGTAGACCAAAGTGTTCCCTTTGCCGCCATGCTGTTTGTAATATAACAACTGTCGCGTCGATGACTTCAGTTCCGTCCTCGGGCACTTTTGTGGTCACACTGATGCACACCGCGCAAGAGTCCAACCAAACCGTGCCCTGGCCCACCTCTTTCAAGTAGGCCTCGGCACGATTAAATGTTAGGGATGGCACTGGTACAATACTGCTATCGGAAATCTGTCCGATACTGACTTAAAGAGCTGGATCGGTATCGGTGACAATTGGACAGTTGTAACCGATCCATGGGACTGATCAAATTAAATTAATTTACACACGTAGGTCTACTGTCAAGCATCAGCCATGTCTAACCTACCCAGGCCACACTATAAGCAGCAGGTTTATAAAATGCATCTAGGTCCTAAAATAGAGATTATATATATAATAGTCATTTACTTTGCATCTTAACTTAAAAACACTGTAATCGGATCGGTACTCGGTATAGGCCAATACCCAAAGTGCTGGTATCTGTATCGGTATCGGGACTAAAAAAAACGGAATCGTGCCGTCCCTATTAAACGTGCCACGCCCGGGCACGGTACGGAGGGATCACCTTAGTCAAACAAACCGCACTTTGGGGTCAAACGAGCTCGGGCACGGTTTAACTGGGCCAAGTGTCAGTACGCCCTTAGGAACTATATGTCCTGCCTACAGTACCTTTAAATTCCTCCCTTAGTGTAGCTAGTGTGTGTGTGTGTGTGTGTGTGTGTGTGTGTGTGTGTGTGTGTGTGTGTGACTTACTTGTCGTCCTTGTAGTGGAGGCCATAAACATGACAGGCAGCCCAATGGCTGAGGAGAGAATCCAGTTGCAGACGTTGACGATCTTCGCGTTCCGTGGGGTCCTGAAGTCCAGCGCCTTAACCGGGTGGCACACAGCGATGTAGCGGTCGATGCTCATGGTGGTCAGCGTGAAGATGGAGGTGAACATGTTGTAGTAGTCGATGGACAGTATTATCTTGCACACCACGTCCCCGAACGGCCACGTCCCCATCAGGTAGTTAACGCTCTGGAAGGGCAGCGTGCTAGTGGCTAAAGCGTCAGCTAGCGCTAGGTTGAAGATGTAAATGTTGGTGGCTGTCTTCATTTTAGTGTATCTGGATCCATGGAGGCAACGGGGAGAATTGGCGAGGGAGAGAAAGATGGAAAGCAGGGTTCAGACGAGTAAAGGGTTGAAAATTAAATGTGCTTAGAAATTCAAGAATGGCAGGCTGGTGATCTCCAGTGCCCATGCATGCAGTTCTGAGTTTTAAACGTGTACAACATGTAAAACGTACATCTGACATTTATTGAGAAAAGGAGTGAAAAGTATGTTTAGAGAGAACACAACAGCTATTTGAGTGGGGAACAAATTGAATAAGAAGCGAATGCCGTCCCTGATAATGACATTTCTGACTTTTGTTAAACCCTCGAGCTTCGACTCTGTAGCCTACCTTCCTTATCTCAATATTAAGTCCTCTAGCTAATGAGAGGTGGATGAAATATTTAATTAAAACGGGGTTGATAAATTGTCAAGTGAATTAAAAATAAAGTGCATTTGCATTTGTTATAAATATTTCTACTGTAATTTAATTGTATTTGATAAATCAAAGGTCACTTTATTAAATTGTTTGTTGGTTTGATTAATTATGGGTTTGACATTTTCGTTCAATGTCATTTATGTAAGGAAGCATTTATAATTTGCATCAAAGCTGTGTGAATGATTCCAACATTTCTTGATCAATTTACAAGTGATAAGCCCGAGCAAGGTTATCACACACACTTAACCAGGGAAGATAATGAACATCGTTTGTAGACATATTCCAATTATGCTTTTAAGAAACAATGGAAGGCAATGATGGATGAAAATACATATCCAGCTCCTGGCCGTGAATGGATACTTTGACAAATGTCAGCGTGTGGACTGTTGAGATACGGAACGGAGGGTTTAACAAAAGTTAAATTGCGCTTGAAGGCTATAGTAAACAAAGAAATAAAATGTGTTTTTCCTCGCCCTCTACACCGAGGTATGACGACAATGCACTGTACCTAAACCCCATCAGTGTCCTGAATGGTCCTAAGAACTTAATCGCAGCCTCAAGCGCTGACTCATAAACACACAGGACATAAACAACATTACTGATGCCATTCCCAACAGACATTTCTCCAATGTCCCAATGACCTCTCAATATTCAGCAGAAATGGTTTCTGAAAATGAATATGAATATACTGCATACTTATAAGAAAGTAGAGTGAAAAGGTCACACTCAGCCTCAAGCTCTTAGAGCAGTGATGAAAGCCTAAACAATGTTGAATCCAGGAGTAAAGCTATTTAAAATTAGATAAAATTCAGCAAATATTTCTTCACAGTCCACGAACATAGCCTGTTCTGTGTGTGCGCTGAAAACATAATCCGGTGTTTTTACACATCCCAGAACAAATTGGTCCAGAATGTTCCCTCCTAGGCCAATTGTCAAATTTGGGGTGCGTGGTGTTTTTTTTTTTTTTTTCTGATAAAGTTTAAAATGTCAAAAGACCTGACGACACCTTTAATCAACTATTCATAAATGCCTGACGCCACCTTTAATCCACTATTCATAAATTATATACATTTTCTGTGAGTTGAGCAGGAAAGTTTTCATTTATTTATTTATTTTTATGAGAAAGGATCGATGAAAGTTGGATAACAGTTACTGGGAGTGTTATGAGATGGAGAGGTCAGTAGTTCAGGTATTGATGTAGATTCTGAAGATGTGTGTCTCTTTTAACGTGTTCCCTATAACAATCTGACAAGCACATTATACTAAGATGGGAAGGATGAGAGAGGGAGAGCGCCAACATTCACATCAGTATAAAACATATACTATTAAAATAAATTTAAGTAAATGGATGTTCCAAGTGCTTTGTGCTCATGGACAAATCCACTTTTATATTAAATGTGGACATTGTAATGGACGGAGAAGACCCCCCTGTGGGTTGTAGCATGCTGGCTCATGCAGGGATGAATAAATCCACAACGTAACTTGGAGCCAGTCCCAGACATGCTTGAAAATTGGCCAGTCATATCTTCAATTGATTGTGAACTTTTGAGGAGAAGAGTGAGAAGAATTTAGTATTGTGGCATTGTGATGTAATGTTGAAACCCAGCTTATTGATAATAAAGCTGTTTGCATTAGAAATATTGTAACTAAAGAACATAATTCAATTTACTTCAGATCAGAGCCATGGAAATAACAGTCACGCCAACGGAAGTTCAAAATTGTCAATGGTCACATGGTTCATGGAGAGGCTAAACCTATGTCACAATAGTTCCCGGAAGTGTTTGGTGGGCAGTTTGAATATATACAGTACATATACAAAAATATAACTTCATTTTTTGGTAATTAGTAGTCAATAAATGCATCAATTTACATTTAATATAAAATGTATAGGGTACTTTTAGTATTTAGGCTAACTTATGGGAACAATTTTGAGGCTCCACAATCCGCCATTGCTGTGAATAAGCGGTGCATTGGAGTGAACAGAGATGGCACAACTCTATTATTTCCATGGCTCCGCTTCAGATTATCACTTGAATTTCAACATGGAAGAAAATAGGAACTTGCACAATGCTTTACATTAAAGGTGGAGTCAGCAAAGATGGGGGAAAGATTGTTGTTTTTTGAACTCGATCAAAACAAAATCACCTCTCCCTTCAATGTCATAGGATGCTCCCACAGAAGCTCTGCCCCCCCACATTGGACACGCATTGCCAAAACTGAGCTATATTGTGTGGTTCGGTCTCCACCACTTTGTTTCTGTACTTACTTACAAAGCCAGGGCTGCGTAGAAACACCACAATATATTTTTAGTGTGCAAACAGAGAGGGCAGCTAGCAGAGAGTGAGGCGATATTAGCTGAATTTGACAAAAAGTGTATTATCTTATACAACCGTTGGCTCCACCTTTAAGCTAATATCATAGATTCACGATGGTAATACATCCTAGTCAAAATCCACCCACCTTCCTTCCCAAGAGAGTGAACATATGATTAAAGCCCTACTGTCATTTTACAACCAGTGTTATTCGATTGTGTTTGTTTTAGCAGTCTCCTCAATAATCCAAAATCCTCTTAACAACAAGAGATGACAGTTAGTTCATTAAATTCTGATTACCTTAAGCAGTGCTGGTTTAGTCTGTTTAACATTTCAGTGCTTATTTGCACAGGGACCAGCGAGACACTTCCCAATGCAGTAAAACTCACGGCAAGATCCTTTGGCACAAATGAGTTTGCTGCGATATCCAAACACAGAATTTCAGCCAGTGAAATTACTTTGACATTTTCATTGCATAACATGATTTAACAGTGCTGCTGTATGTTGCTTAAAGAGATAGTTTAAGCACAGGTATCATTACGAAATGCAATACTATTATACTACAATCTTATGATTTGGGCAGGGTAGGGGCAGTTTCTCCAAAAAACTGCATTCGTTGGACTGTATACTGCCACCTATAGTGCCAAAGCAACATGGCAAACTGCACTAAATTTTACCCGATTTGAGTTGATTCTCCAGATCATTAGAGGCTGTCTTGAAACAAGGAGATATACTATAATGTGTACATATCACAACAAATATTTTATTGAAAAGATACAGTATAACCCAACTTTAATGCTTTGACTGCAACTGCCATGAAATCTCCCATTTATGCGGGACCACTTAAAATAAAATATATGATAAAATATGTATAAAAATTGTGATTCCATGTTTGACTGAAAGTGAATGTGACACAAAATGTTTCCTAGAACATGCAGACACATTTGCTTTATACGTCCTACCTTATCTCTGCTCTGCTCGTCTGGCAACACACTGCACCTTGAAAACTGTGTTGTGTGATGTTGTCTGGTCTAAGTTAATGGAACAGGACTGCATAGATGTTCTTCTCTGTCAATGATACTCTAACATGCACCTTCAAGATTCTGCCTCAGTGGCTTCACGCTCTGTAAATATAGCCCGTGTTCTTTTGTTGCCTTTACATTGTGTGGCTGTTAGGCTTGGTTAACCTTTAGCCGAAAGAGTTTTCTTGGTTTATTTTGGCTCCATGTTGACCTTTAAAGCAGGGGTCTGCAACCTGTATACTTTGTGGGGAAGCGTGCCCCCGCACCCCGCTAGCATTTCATTTCATTTTATTTTACTCAAATAACTGATGTAATGAAACAAAGTAGACAAATGGATCTCAATATATGTGGAATGCAGACTCTTCCAAATCCAAAAGGTAACCTTAAATCATCTTTATTGTATTCTGCCAAACAGAAGCAATCAATGAGCAAATAACAAATACAAACTGTACCTGACCATAAAGTAGTGGTCCTAATGAATTGAAAAAAAGGGCGAGTAAGGGTTTAAAAGGACAGGAGAGAGATAGAGAGAGAACTGTAAGCGGGCAGAGCAATTCGGTGGTGATAAAACTTTACTGCGCTCTTGTTTTGAGTTGCTGCAGTATATACTGTGTTTCTGAACCATATTGACCATGCGGTCTATTGTTAAGTACCAGAACATTACACTATACAGTACTTTTCTACACATTTTATTTTCATGGAATTACAACGCTATCTACAATATTGATGGCCTGTCATCAATCCATTAGGCACGCATGCATCCCACCTCAAGGGGTAGAATCCATATCTCCCTTCTCCTAATTATCGTCAGCCTTTCTTCCCACTTTAACGAGGAAACAGTTTCTGATTATTACGGTAAGTTATCCCCAGGATGGGTTTGGTCGGGAAAGTGAATTTATCAAGTAATCATATTCCCCATGGGGGGGAAGAGAGAGAGAGAGTGAGTGAGAGAGAGAGAGAGAGTGAGAGAGAGAGCGAGAGAGAGAGAGAGAGAGAGAGAGAGAGAGAGAGAGAGAGAGAGAGAGAGAGAGAATATTACAAACGATTCAGTAAATAACAACTGTTCCTCAGTGACAAGGATGTGTAAGCGTTTCTTACTGTAAGAATGTATATGTTACATGTTGCATCAAGCCATCTTTCAGCATATTAGGTTGTAAATGGAAAGAACATATAACGTAGAAGAACACATATGAAATAGCCATCTGATGATGTCTATTTTTGCTAAATTCATTGAATGTATACTAGGCTACACTACTGTAATATGGTGCTACATAATAGAAACAATACAGTTCTACACCACGGGGGTTCTGATAGGGATGAGATGCTTAGAGGGGTCTTTGTATCAGACGTTAAGCACGAGCTGCTAATGTAAGTAGTAAGCTAATGTACAGTAAGTAAGTAAGTAAGTAAGCAAAGTTAATTTATATAGCACTTTTCACAGACAATAGCCACAAAGGGCGTCATATTTGCAATAATGGAAAAACAGTGGATAAGCAAATGCAATGGACAATAAGGGAAGGAAATACCCAATCAAATGCGTAATAATAATAAAAGAAATAAAGCAAGCACATAATAAAACCGACTGTAATGCGAAGTAGCGCTGATGATTAGGAAGGCTGGGACCAGCCATACGTTAGACCGGTATACAGACCACGCCCCTTTTTGGGGGATAATAATCGACACTCGCCATAGATCTCAATGTTAAATAGCAGTAGAAAACAAAACCAGTACTATTATATTTGTTTATAAATTACCCCAAAACACTATGCAGAGTAAATGTATGTCCAAGCGTCCTGCCAAATTACATCACAAATATAGATTTTTAATGTTCTTCAGCACCACCAGCGTTAATAGAGTAGGCTACTGTAATGCTTGCTTTCTAGCACTGTAAAAACAGATGGGTTTTCTTGATAGGTCTGTCTTCAGTGGTGGAAATGCCATGCAAGGTGTGACCAGCCACCAAGAGCAGTTAAGCATCTTGCTCAAGGATGCTTACAGGTAAGTTAACATTGGGTTTTGAACCCATGACCTTTCGGATGGGCGCCCAACACCTGGGCCACTAGACCATCCTGCCTACTGAATACAACTGACATTGTCTTGTTAAAGTTTAGGCTACAATTGAATGCTAACACACCAAGATGAGAAGCTACTGTATGATGAATTTACACAAGCAAACTAAAATCAAATTCGCGGCATTGTTGGATCAGACCTTCATTGCCAAAATTCTGTTGACACTCGCTTTGTTTTAACGTCCTCAAGACCCTGCAATTTGTTATATTGTGTTGACTAAATGACTTGCTTTTAATGGCTGTTCTGGAAAGACTTGTCACACTATATATCAACACAGCTCATGTTGGAGCCAATGGCCTTAAACAGAAAAGTTCAACTTTCTTGAGTTTTCATTGTTCATAGCTTGTACTGTAAAGCAAGCATTCATCTTTATCCTGTCTAGTTTCCAGGCATATGTGTGTACAGTGTACTAGTGTGCAAGTGATTCATGGGAAGCAGTTTGTGTACTCCTGGAAGGAGATGAATTCAGTGGAGGGGTGTGTGGGGCGGGGGAAGGGGTTTGGTTGCAGAAACATGGGCTCCTAATGTGCAGACAGACATCTGTATGCCTCTGGCTTTAACCATAACACTGTTTGCACACACAGCAAGGGGCTTGATGGATTAGGCTGCATGTGTAGTGGTGTGCGCATAGCATACTGTACTATGAGTGTAGAGTACACTAAAAAAAACACTTTGTAACGTTCAGTGGAAATGATGCATGATCCAAAAAAAAAGATAATTACATACAGATACATTTGTTAAATTCATGGAAAATATAAAAAGACTTACTACTGTAAAGACTCAACACTAGACATAACTGCGTTTGGGCATATTATTTAACTAGCTAAAGCTAACATGTTAAAGGTTAAAAACTATTTTCTTCTCAAAATCACAATGAATTGCAGTGTTCCACCTAAGAAGGCAGTCTGTACTTACACATAACTTACACATGCATGTGTGCGTGTGTGTGGAACGTTAACAGCACCCTGACTGCATATCATGAGACATTAGCCGAAGGTGTCATTGTGTCTGTTACCTCTTGGTTGCAGACATTTTTGTTCATTTTTGAGACAGACACAGTGACACCCAATTTCTCCCAGCAGACCCCTGTTAGGTAGTTTGCAAAATGAGGGAAAAAATATTGAATGGGAATTATTTTCATTTGGTGAAATAACATGCAATCACAAAAACATATGCTCAGGAAATAAAGAAACTGCCATACATGACGCATGAAATGCATATGTGTTATGTATAGTATATATTATAAACTGTATGTATACTGTGTTTCTATTAATGGTAAAATAACTGCATTTATAGAGCTTTTCTAACCATCCAGACACTCAAACCACTTCACAGTATTGCCTCACATTCACACACACACTTTCACACACAACGATGGCGATGTCAGCCATTCAGAGCGTCACCTGACCACCGGGGGGAGCAGTTTGGGTTGGGTGTCTTGCTCAAGGACACCTGCAAACTTGGTGAGGAGTTAGCGGGGTTTGAACCCCTTCACAGCACCACTGCCACTATCGTATATATACACACACACTATTACATATACACAGACACGCACGAGGACTAAGGAACACAATTACTGGCTTCAAAAATTAGAAAAGCGTTTCCACCAGCGTGAGAATGGCTGCTCAGTATTACCCATGAGAATATTGTGCACTGTTGACATGAGTAACACTGCTGACATGAGTAACACTGCTGACATGAGTAACACTGCTGACATGAGTAACACTGTGTGCAACAAACACTCAGCCACACTGCAGACAGACAGGGAGAAACACAAAAAACAAATATAAACGGAGAATACGCAGAGCAATAAAAAAACATAATGAACAGGCAAACCGTGCTTTATTTCCCAGAACCGTAATGGACGGGAAAAGTGATCCCGTGAAACGGCTTTCTTACTGCTCGAGCTTGATGTTGGTGTGCAGACGGACAGATGGAGATTAATGGTGATCAAAAAGCACTTCCATTTGGGAGACGGCCTCTTCATTATCTGCTTACCTCCTTTGCCTTCTCCTCACTGGCAAAACTGCATGTTGTCATAGAAACTCTGAATGGATGATATGTTTATTATTTCCCGTGAACTTCTTGGTTTGAGAACAGTTCAACTGAATGTTAGGCCTTGATTGCGCACGTGCGTGTGTGCGCGCGCACGTGCATGTATACGTCTGTATGTCTCTGTGTGTAATGTGTATACGCGTGTGTGTGTACTGTATATGTGCGTGTGCGTGCGTGCGCACGTGCGTGCGTGTATACGTCTGTGTGTCTCTGTGTGTAGTGTGTGTGTGTGTATTGTGAGGCATGCATGTATTTGTGTTATTCTGCGCAATGTGTGCTTTAGGGAGACAGTTCATGAAATATATATGAAATGTAATTTAAAATGAATTATAAATGTAAAATATTCAGTATTTATTATTGCCCTGAAAATAATTGGTGTGTGTGTGTGAGCGCACATGCACGCATGTACTTTTCTGTGTGTGAGAGAGTTTGTGAGATTTATACAGTATGAAAAATCATTATAAATGATGAAATAAATGAAAAATAAACAAATAAAATGTTATTATTAAGGAAAGACACTAGAGTAATGGTATGCGTTACACTTATTATTAACCAAAATGTTCACTTATGGTCCTGGTGTGTGTGTGTGTGTGTGTGCGTGCGTGTGTGTGTGTGTGTGTGTGTGTGTGTGTGTGTGTGCGTGCGTCTGCGTGCGTGTGTGTGAGAACAGAAACGGTACAACTTCCACACTAACAGTGTGTGGAGAGAGTTGTCAAATGTATGGTTGTGAGTGTGCTTGTGCGTCTGAGTCGTCCGGCATACAACAGGCAGTGCGAGACCATCGTCGTCATTGCTATTGATTGTAGTTGCTTGGCTTGGGCCTGACAACTTACATTTCCTCAGATGTTACAAAGCAGCTGCTATGGCTCACACACACACACACACACACGCACACGCACACGCACACTCAGAGAGTGGACGTATGCTGAGATGTTGAGCAAGCTCAGATCATTGCATTAAAGAGAGACAATTGCATTGAAAGATTTCATTTCACAGAACAATATCTGGAAAAACTCATTGGCCTCACAAATACACACACCAAAGCCATCCACTCACATACATAATGTAATTATATGATTGGTATGCAATTCATTATCTTTCCGTTCATTGGATATATTATTATTATTATTATTATTATTATTATTGTTATTATTATTATATTAATAATAATAACTTATTCACATTATTATTCCAGGGTATTAACTGGTCATGTGATGACAAAAGCAACATGATATGGGGAATATAAAAAGAAATGCTTCAGTTATCAACATTACTAATTAACAGAGGGGAAATGTTAAGATGTCAGATGTCTAGTCCAAACTCCCTTTTCATTAGCCGGAAATGTACCATGAATCTAATTACCGCAAATTTTCCTATTCAGCCACGGCCACAGACATATTGATATGGCGTCATCAATATTCATAGGCACAATAACAAACAAATGGAACATTGACAGTTATACATCAGAATCTCAAGTCATGAAGAGGCTGTGAAATAGCTAGCTGCTGCCCCTCAAACAGACACTCAGGAACCCAAGTCTACAGAGTTTAGTGTCTTGTTGCTTAGGAACAAGACACTTGCAGACTACATCTGTATCCCTCTGTGCCCCCAGACCCAATCTCCTTTACATGGCAGAACAGTGTTATTACATTACATGCACGAAAGGCTTATCTGTTCATGTACATGTCCCATGTCATTAGCAATATCACCCAGCTGCAGTGAGTTTCACATGAAGGTGTAGTCACGTTTTGTCACATTCACCAAAAATCTCCTAGTTTACCGTTGTCTGTGTGTGCTGAAAAAATAATCCAGTGCTTCTACTGTACACAGCCCTGGCTCCGTAAATAGGATCACATCCTAGCTTTCACAATATGTTTCAAATGTGTAGGGTGGAGCTTCTGTGGGACCACCCTATGACATTGAAGGGAGAGGTGTTATTTTGAATTGAGTTTGATTCTTGAGAATGATTTACAATACTTTAATAGACTATTAAATAATGTAATCTTTGTTTAATGTCATCTTTTCTGCTTTTTGTTGAGACGGTGAAATGTCACTTTTAGAAATGTTTTTTAGTCCAATGGTTTCTCTTCTTGACAGACCAACATTATTTACAGTGACAGGCTTTGTGTTGTTAGAATGCTGGGGGAGCGAAGGATTGCGTTACTAAAAGTAGAGCAGTCTCCAGGCATTGAAAAGCCAGCCTTAGAGGAGAAAAATATGTGATGTTTGACATAATTGTCAATATAAAAAACGGGAGTATGTCAATTAGACAAAGAAGATCAGCTATTCAGCCCCAAATGCTTGTTCTTCATGTATTTTATTCTCTTCCATTGAATTACTAACAGTATTATATTATTATCCCACTACACAGGCTTGCTATGTAGCTCAAAACAACCCCCACACACACACACACACACACACACACGGACACACACTGCGCACACACACACTGCACATCTTTGTAAATGTCAAGGAAACTAATTCAAAATATGTTAGATTGTATTTAAACAGCAGCTTGTTGACATTGCACCATTCAGTTAATCATCACTAACTAGTTGCTAGCCAACATGATTCCGGGATGAGGGCATTTATCCTGGTATAGATTTTATCTCGCTCATTTTATGCTTTGTGCATTTGCTATTGCTCAAAAACAAATAGGCCCATCGCTGGTCACTTCATCTAGCTGCATGTGTGGAGTTTGTTAAAGAACATTTGGCCACAGCCCTGCTTCTCAAGTAGCCAATAGCAGATAAAGATGGTAATGATGAAGTGTACTTTCTGAGTTTTATGTACAGCATTTGGAGCGCGTATAGGGACACTCACACATCGTCCACACACACACATACACACACACAAACGACACGGAAAGGCAAAGCTGAATAATACATTTTGTTTTGGGGTACAAGAAGGCTGGTTGCTGTAACACGCACAATCTTCTGTTACTGGTATCAGTGTTTCTAGTTTGGCTCTACACCCAAAAGCACTTTAACTCATCTTCAGCCACTGCGGCAGGATTCAGATTTATATACAGCTAGAAGCATCTGTAATAAACAAGAAATACAAATGACAGAACTAGGCGACAGCTCACTTGTCCAGTTTGTGTGTTAACAGTAAAGTTGTGGAAGAGATTTTAATGTGCTTTAGGTCGAATTTTAGAGCTATACATTTGTAAGAAATGTCATAAACACCTGTCAGCAATCAGTGAGTGAAATGCTCACTGTAACGTTCAAATCCTCACTGCAACTGTCATTTGGACTTGAGAGATTCACTCAGTAAGCTGATGGGGGGTTGCAAATGAGAGTCTCAAGGAGAGCTCTACACTAGCTAAAAATGTTGTAGCAATGCTGATTGGTTAAAGGCTGTCCAATAGTTTCAAACAACCAAATGTCTACACCCAGAAGGAGGCAACAACAGCCAACACTTCCCAATTGAGCATGGCTATTCATGAAGTTAACTTTCAGGCAAAAATTTGGTTGGACAAAATATGTATAATATTGCTTCACAACTGCACAATCAAATAATTGGTGATATATGTAGGTGTGAACTGTCTGCGTGTGTATAACACGTGTACAACAACATCTGCTTGAATTGCTGTTAAACCTTTTAATTGCTGTTGGTAAAGTACAGTATAGTATAGTATATTTGAAACATTCAGAGGCTTCAAACGTTCAGGAGCATTTCGGTGCGCTCACAAGCTGGGAGGAAAGGGGTTCAGACACACGCAAAACACTCACAACGCCTAAGAATGTTTCCATGGCAACTGGATACACTCTGCTCTAGTTTCTTATCCCCCCCCCCCCCCTTCCCTGTTGGTGCCCGATGGCTTCTGGTGAGCCGAAATTGATTTTTCCTGATGAGCGGTGGTTCCGGTCTCTGCCCGTATTTGTTTGCACAGAAGTTTGCCGACGTACGCTTACAGACGAGGAGCGAGAAGATAGGGGGGGGGGGGGTGTTAGTGGGTGGGGGAGATGGCTTACAGCCATAATGTTGTCATTATCCATAGGATAAGAGGGAAAACATCTCTCACCCACTGCCGGTTCTATTTAATCAAGCAAAACTGCACCCATGGCGATGACTGTAAAGTGGGGTCATAGTGCATATATTTTTCTAGTGAATATCTACAATGGCCATTAGCTAAATGGAGATACCGTCTCTTTGGGTAGAGAGGGAGACAGATAAATGGTGGGAAACTGCAAACAGGAGGTAGAGAGAAATAATTAAAGTCCGCTACAGTATGAGAGAAATAGAAACATGATCCATAACATGGAGGGTCAAATGTTTTCAATGTTTTGTATTTGTAGTCAGTGCATCCCAGTTACTGTACTGGGTTTGGAGTGCAATATACAGTATTTTGGCCTATTTGTATATAATAGCTGTGAAGTTGTATAGTATAATGGATATTGTAGCCACATATGGACATTTGAGGAAGGACATCGAATGTGTTTTCCAATGCCCGCAGGTGTAATGAACTTAATGTATTTTAGGTCACAAACACAGTATGTGTGCATTCTATCCCACAAAAAAAATATTATAGACTATTAAACAATTGTTTTATGTTTGATCCCAAGAAAACGGATAAACCCTAAAACTTAATGCAGGTCATTCATCATCCATAATATCTCCGGCAGTAAGATTGCATTAGAATGCAAAATGAGAAGAATATTACAACAAATCCTTCATTTGTAGTGCTAATCACGTCAGCAGTTAACAGCAGCCATCTCAACTACCATGTGCTTTATAATTTGTATTCTAAATTGTAAACAAACATACTACACCTTCCAAATCATCGAAAAAATACATAACGGAGGCTATTTATGGAAGAAAATGTTCTGAAATGTTTGAATGGGTCTGCTGGGAGGTATGATAGTGTATACAAGTAGCAATAGCCTATTCCTCTTAAGACATGATTTCAAAGAGGGGATTTTGGGGGAATGGAGTTGTGAGATGATTTAGAATGTGCATGTTTCACTTGTATTTTATGTATTATACTAGTTTCATCAAATGTCCATAAATAAAAAAGTGTTTCAGTCAGTTAATCGTTCTTTAGGGCAGTGGGTTTCAGGCAATAGTCATGCTTTTATTGGAGTCACATCATTTGACATCATTCGAGATTGACAAGTCGTTGGTTCAAACTGCTAACTACTCAAGAGTTGAGGTGTCCTTGAGCAAGACACCCAACCCTAAAGGGCTTTTCACACGGGAAGCGGGACCCACTAGTGTCCAATTCATTTACAATAAGAAGCGGGCGGGCTAGGCGGCCGAGGTGGGCGGGTTGGGAGGCAGAATGGCGGGCGGGCGCAGTCCCGAGAACTTTGCCACTTGTGTGCATGAATGGAGAACACACCCGCCTGCCTCCGAGATGAAATATATTTCACGTTTGAGGTGGCGGCATAGCGAGACATACATTCGCCTGAATGTGTGTGTGACCGGAAGGTTGTAAAAGAGCTGTATACAGTAAATACAGTCAATTTACCATTCCCCCACTCCTCACTCAATTGCAATAGCTGACAAGTTTACCGAAGCACATCTGATCCTCTTTCATTGATTTGCCTCACCCCAGCAGAGTGAGTAATCAAGTCAATCATTGAGTCCTGCTCTGCTCGTGCTGTCCTGGCTCAAGAGAACTTTCCTCCTCTCTACTGCCTACCCTTGTCTGTCGTCCCGCACCCTAGAGCACGTTAAGCTCTTGGTGATTGTTTCCGCTCATGTCTGTCTCTGATATCAGATGATACCTGAAGGTGTTATATTCCTATTTATTTCATTTAACCTTTATTTCACCAGGAACGACACGCTGAGATTACAAATCTGTTTTTCAGGTGTTTCCTGGCCAAGACAGGCAACAGCATCAGCACAACAACAATATAACATAAAACGCATAACACAAATATAGATAACTACAACCACCAAACATCCCAGCTCTAATAAATAACCAGTAAATGCAGCAACAATATAAAAGATGCACAATTTCTAAAAACAAAGACAAGTAAATAGGCCGTCCTCCATTAATTTCAAATTTCCTTTAAAAAGGTTCTGCATCTTTAGGTCAGGTTATAGACCATTGCATGCAACAGGGGCAGCAACCCTAAAGGTGTTATACCTGCCATTCCTTTGAAAATGCAGCGAATATCCATACTGTTCCTGTTGTTTCATGCTCCATGTGTATCCTATCACTTGCGCGGTGGGAGATCTTTGAGATTCCTTCCACTTCACAGCAGCATCCTACATGTTTTACGCTCTGCTTTGTGTCATGGTATTTTAAGTGGTATTGACTTTGTCCCCACTCAATTAAATGTAGTAACACATTACATGCTTTTATGTGGGCATGCTGATTACCTGTAATCAGCAAAACATTACAAATGTCTCGTATCGAACTGCACTGCGGTTTCTATTGAACATGCATCCTAAAGGAACTACAACAGCATCCTAAAGGAACAGCATTGCTGACTAAAACAAATGCTCCATGCGCGCACATGCACACGTGCACACGCACAGGCACACACACACACACGTGCATTAACATGCATGTGCAATGGGCTCAGCTATGAAAACAAAGAACAATATAGGGGTGTAACGGTACGTGTATTCGTATTGAACCGTTTCAGTACAGACGTTGCGGTTCGGTGCATGCATGTATGGTGCGAAGCTAGCATAATGCAGAACTAAAATTCAGAAGCGTTAGTTTCATACGGAGCCTTTAAGATGTAAGCCTTGGCTCAATATTGACCAATATTGGTGAAAAAGTTAAGTGTTGGATCAGAAAAGTATGGTATGTTGGCGTTGCTCTACATCAAAGGCCATAGGACAATGCACGCCGGTCTAAAGTTTAAGTTGTTTTTTCCTCCACATTTGGACTGCCATGCACGCAAACTTATCGATGCTTGCAGATTGCAGAGATTTTACCTTTCCCGCACTAGTTAATGTAAGTCAGTAGCTCATAAGAAATGTTGCATTGGCTGTAACATGTGGGGGTGAGAGTGCATATACCCTCCCCAACACAGTTGCACAGTAACAATAATAGTGTTACGTTTGTGTGTGTGTGTGGGTACACGGCAAGAATAAATGGAAGAGGGTGGCTCCCCATGTTACAACCGCATCGTGCAGTAACATGGAGAGCATAATATTAGGCATGACTTATGACAGTTATGTAGAATCATGAATATATCAATATATGACAAGAAGTCATGTGAGCAACAACATTATGAATACAACATAACAATTGGATCAATGAAATGATTGTGAAAGGGAGCGTGGCTGGTCTAATAAAAAGTATAGAGTATATTTCTGCTGCTACAATAAACTGTATTTTTCCATGGGGCACGTTCTGTAAAATAATAATAATAATAATAATAATAATAATAACTTGAATTTATATATAGACTATAAGCTTATAGGTGATTTGTGTAAAAGCACCGATGTACCGAAAATTTACCGATCCGTGACTTCTGAACCGCGGTGTGAATCAAACCGTGACTTTAGTGCATCGTTACACCCCTATATTTGACAGAATTTGGTTTCATGATTAATATCGTAATTGTTAATCTCTGTTAATGTAACTGGTTGCTTTCATGGACACAGCAAGAGTGTCAGTCGCTATATTGCTTTTCTGTTATTGATTATCTCCATGCGGTAAGAGAAGAGCTTTTCCAATAATCGGATCTTGAGCATGCTTATGTGCATGCCTGTAACCTTATTTTAAAAGGATTGGCTAGTATTCAAATGGCGATTAGCCATGTCTTGTCAATATGTGCGGCAATGTCGAAATCACTCAGTCTGTCCACTGAGTCTGATCAGAGAAAATCGTGTTTTATATTTCTGGCTGTTCAATGTTGTCTATCATAGGCTGAAGATATCACGTGCAACAGCAAGTTGGAGTGAGCATTGGCACTGTGTTAGATTAGATTGCAGATCTAGACAGGTTATAGAAGACCTTTAAAAAGCCATAAAATGGCACCCATAACTCAAAATGTACCAAATATGGAGTGAGTTTTGGAAATTCACTCCTCAACTAAGCTACTACAACTAAACTTCTACAAAACAGAAGGGCCAGACTACTTACCAGTTGCACCAATAAAATAATGGCCCTTTGTATTTGGGAATTATCATCGATGGCCCGCAAAACATTGCTGGGCCTTATTCCTGGTTTTCATGAGTTGGGCCTATAGGCAGAAAATGCCAAGAACAACACATCCTCATAGTCAGCTGGGGCCCCTGGCATTTTCTTTCCCATGGCCATGGTTTAATGTGATGCTGCCATTGGATAAATTGATCTAAAATCGATCTGAAATTGTTTCATCATTCAGACATGTGGACACGATTAAAACGGGTGTTTAGATCCATAAACCAGTGGCTGGATGGATGCATGCATGTGCACACAGTCGCTATAGCATGTGCTGTAGAAAACAATCATAATCGTTGGGTGCTGGATTCTTATTATTGTTGTGTGCGTGTGCGTGTGTGCGTGTGCGTGTGTGTGCGTGTGTGTGTGTGAGAGAGTGAGTGAGAGAGATGTGTAGAGAGATGTGTAGAGAGACGCGAAGAGAATGTGCGTTACCCAAGGCAAGCCTCTCTGTCACGTGTTCGCGCTGCAGGCACTGCTTGGTAAAAGGTGATACTTTTTTTTTTTTTTTACGCACGATCGTGCCAACCTTGTCAGACTCACGCAGTTGTTGTTTTGGACCCAGTATCACGAACAAAAGCAACAGGTACAGGTCATGTGAACATATTGCCACATAGGCGCGTTTGGTCACGATGCTGAGATTAGACACCACGTATTACCAACGACTTAAGAGCTTTCTGAGTAGTTTGCCGCCTTACCTTATGATGACATACATCACCAGCACGTTCCCAACGAGACCCAACACGCATACTATGGAGTAGAGAGCGGTGATGACAATCGCGATGATAACCGGAGCTGTGTCGGCATCCAGACTGCCGGTCACCGAGCGTCCACACTGTGGATCCATGAGTGTGGCGCTGGTGGCCGTGGTTGTGGTGTTACCGCCATCGGTGAAGTTTAGGCAATAAGTGTGATTGTGAAGCGCGGCGCCGGTGGGAAACGAGCTCAGGTAAACAATATCCGAGATATTTCCAGCGCTCTCCATGGTCCTCAGCAAAGGAATGGGCTTCTGCCTTTTGTGCGCTGTGAGTATATAAACCTGCTCTTAAAACTGCCGGTTGGCGGAGTCAGTCCTTTCAAAGCCCCGGGGGGTCCTGGCCGTCACACGAGGTCCTATGTTAGCCCACTCATTGAATCTCAGGGAATATGTGTCCACAGAGATAGCCTAACCTGCGTGGACCGATCTGCTCTCGGCGCTTACTGCGTGTGAGTTAACTGGCAACCCACACGGCAGCGCGAGTGTCAGGACAGAGGCAACGTGAACGCAATTTAGTTGCCTGCCTACCTTTCTCCTTTCTTTCCTTCCTTCCTTCCTTCATCCCTCCCGTCCTTCTTATCACGTTAGCAGTTTTGGGTAGTAAACAACAGTAACAGCATGAGTGGATGATAAAAAATATTGCTGAAGGAAATTCAAGTCAAATAGGCTACATGCCAGTGTAGTCATATGGAAACGACATGGAGATATTAATGGAGAATAGCCCATTCAACCACGAACTACGATAATATCTATTTTAATTGGATTTAAAACAAGCTACATATATTAACTCCATATTACCCCATTGTTATTTTGTTGCTGTTTTGAAACGTATCTCTCTCTCTCCAATATATATTAATTGACCTCTCATCCCCCATTCATTTTGGGGAATGTATATATTTCTTCCTCAAGCTCGGGATACCATAAAGCCTGGGAGTTTGTCGCAACGCAACGCAACACGCAGTACAACACAACACAACGCAACGCAACACAGCACAACGCAACGCAACACGCAGTACAACACAACACAACACGGTAGTAGACAACAAATTAGACAAGTCAGGAAGACAGACCATTGGCTTACAACGAGGGCAGGTGCAACACTTATACATGATTACACAGACACAGGTGGACCCAACGAGACTGGGAAACACAGGGCAGGGAGTGATGGGGGGGAACAGGCCTGAAACACAAGGGAAACACATGAAGTGACGAGACTAGCACAGGACGGGGATCACGAGACATTACAAGTAGTACTTGTCAGTCTGGAACTTGACACCTTCTCACCCACTGTAGATGGTGTCTCGCACTGGGACTCACAGCCTGTACGTGGCACAGCCGTTCCTCCCACCCACTTGGTTATGCCACTCCAGCTTGCATCTTACATTTTGCTGCTATGTGAAGGACTGTCTCAGGGGCATCAGTCTGCACCTTGTGTTTTGCCTGCTATGGTAGACCCCTGACTCTATGGCTCTGCTCTTCTCGCAGAGCCAGCCTTTACTTGCGTGAAGTCTGGGACGCAGCGATTGCGTATACGCAAGACCCACCCTACTTGACAGGAGACATAGTTTGATTGACATGCACGACGACCAACTACATAACTCAATGACCAAGTCGTGTGTTAAACTTACACTGAGGCATGTGTTGGGAAACGTAACGACTCTGTTTGCAAGTCCTGTAAGTCACTTAAATGATTACGATATGGTTACTGCTTAAAATAAGTTGAAAAACTACAATTAGTAAATAAAACAGTGCACTAGTGTTGCACCGGAACTCTGGTAATATATAATGTACAGTAATGTAAGACGTTCAGAGTTGCTTATGTGACGTAAGAGGCTAAGGCTATCGGCTCTGGTGCTTGGGGCCTGTTCTTGAGATGCCATGGTCAGAGCCTACTGGCCTTCGGCCTCTTCCAGCTACTGGTAGGATGTCTTTATGTCAGCCATATCCTCTGTTTGCCGATGGTACATCACGTGGAGGGCTTGGTCTTCCATGATGTCCTCTCATTCTCTCACTCCTCATTCCCCTCTGTCTTCTCCTGCCTGACACATTTGTTTAACAGTTCATCCTATATATTCACATATATACAGTATACACACACACACACACACACATATATATATACATACACACACATACAGTATACAAACACATATACAGTATACTACACTATACGTATAGTCATATACTGTACATACTGTACATACAGTATGTACACACAGATATAAACACATACTGTATACATATATACATATACTGTACATACATATACTGTATATGCAGAATATATACAGTAACATGATGTGACATGTTACTGTATGCTTAATGACATAATGTAATTCTAATGAGCTAGGCCAAGCGCGTGCATGCAGCACCCCATAATAAAGGAATTGATTTTAATCAAGATAATGTCCCTGTTGTTTCATTACACTGAAGAGAAGCACTAACTGGACAAAGATCATTTATTAAATGTGCCAGAGGCCAATTTGGGACAATGCTACTGTAGAACACACATTGTCATTGTCAAGGTATTTATTACACTGTATTTAAGAGCAGCCTCCGCAGTGGAAACCTGTTGGTTAATTGTATTAAAGTACAATGCCAGCTAAACTAATGTGCCTGAACCTGAATCAAACACTTTCTGTGAATACTTGCAGAAAAATAAGAAAAAGAACAATGCATGTTTGGTGGGTGGTAAGAGAATAGGTAATGGAGCATCTGTTTTAAATTAAATAATTCACATTTCACAGGCGCTTTTGTAAAAACATTGATTTTAGTTCTGTTCCATTATGTTAAGGTACACCACTGCACCAGCATAAAAGTAATATTTGTGAAATAAACACAGCAAAACATAACAAAACAGCTCTCCCTTCAATGCCACAGAATGGACAGCTACAGTATAGCAGGAGATATTCACTGAATATTAAAGAAATATTACCTAGTAATTGCTGACCCATTTTCAAATGAGTTCAACTTGTTCATCTTATTAGGGACTATGTTTAAATGTAGACAGGGTATGGTTGTAACACTTTTTGCTTTGGCAACTATAACTTACTGACTTTTTTAGCTAGCGTGCTCAAACCTTTATACAAAGTACCCGTATTAGTTTACTACAAATGACACCAATTCAGTCCTCTAAAATAATATCACAGACCTAGTGAGTTTATGTCAAATACACGGTGTTCTGTTGTTACAACCTACCCCACTACTGGGGTAGGTTGTAACACATGCTGGGGTAAATTCTTACAAATACACAAAAGAATGCCACACCATATATGCTTCAAAAACTGATTTATTGACATAAAAAACAAAATCTCTCTCTGATTAACAAGTGTGGTTGGGTGTATGAGAGCCACAGGGCTGACAAATGAATGGAGTGCAGACTTGATGGGCCCAGAGACTACATTGGGAACATTTTACCGAGATCTCCTTCGGCTTTGAGTTACCAAATGGCTTCATGCAAACAACACAAAAGTTTTCCTCATCTGAGATGTCAGAATCCTCAGAATTGCCCTTCTTTGTGACCTCATCAAATGCCTTTTTAAAAGACTGGCAGACACACCTCTGTCAGTCTCTCTTTTCCACTGCTTAGGCGTTCTGTAAACATACAAACAATCAGTTCTTAGTTGTATGATAGGGGATGGTTGTAACACAATTGTTACACAAGTGTTAAAACCCACACCACCCCTGTCAGACATTGTTCAGCTAGCTGTAGCGTAGTGGTTTGATATTAGCAAGGGAAGAATGTATCACATGTTGTCTAAGAAACTGCATTTTAATCTAATAAATAATACCATTTTATCTGCAATGATATAGACACTTTTCTTTAGCTCAAAATATTTTTCTCTCTCTATATATATTCAGAATGTGTCTGTTTCCAGCCTTGACAACCATAATGCAGTATCGGGGAGCATGTGTGTAAATACTGAAATGATCACATGACTCCCATCGTATCCCTAAGTGGTGAAATTGGTGGTGTTATAACTCTCCCCATGTTACAACCATCCCCAAAACTAATATTTCAGTATTATTCAGAATAAAGTGTAATATTTCGATTTTGATACAGTTATTCCAAATTGGCCTTATTACGAGTGTAGCATTTTCTGAAAAAGATATTAAGACAATATTATTCAGGTTTTAGGAGCATTCTTGGGTCCAACATCTCAGTTGGGGGTTGTACCATATCACAAGAGACATGTAACATATGCCTCTTTGTCAAAACTCGCTTCGTGGGCCTTTTACAATAGAACAACAGAACTCTACACAGAAATGTAACTACAGTAGTACAACCCATTAAAATGTGTTTTACACCACAAAAACAGACAAAATGCCCAACTCTTGTGTGATGTTCATGTGCAGGTCACGTGAGACCAGCAGTTGACATGGCTTTTCAAATGTTAACCGGATTGGTGGTAGTTTCTAGTGTGCCGTGAACTGCTGCATTAGAACAGGATTTCATATAGTTCTGAAGTACAGAGAGAAAGTCACGTAAACCTTTCCCAATTACACAGTACAGCAACCAGACTCCGCTCTTCTAGACAGGCACTTAACATGCACTTTTAAGAGATCCAAAGGGTTTGCGAAAAGGTAAATTCATGGCTATTATGTTAATGTTGAAAATTATATCAATTGTTATTCCAAAGAAACCCATGGCCATCCTAATAATGTGACTCTTTGATCAAAGGGGTTTCTTCTTGTTGCCATGGCAAAGATAATTACATTCATAAAGGAGCTGTATATAGGATTTTAGGGGGTGGGGTTTTGTTGATTTACAAAATCTGACATTCTTTCATTCTATTAAAGTTAGCTCTTTTTGGAACTTAAATCCTACCAACAGCAGATTTAAGATGTAACAAATGTGTGTAGTGTGTGTGCGCGTGTTTAGTGTGCGTGTGTGTGTTTGTGTGTGTACTGTATGTGTGAGTCTCTTTGCTTATTCTTGCTGTACTCTTGCTAAGTGTGTATGACATATTTGTCAAAGAACGCGACTTCAAAACTACAAAGCTATAACCATTGCATAATAACGAGGTATTGACTTCTATTGAACTTCTTTTTTTTTTGTCTTTTCAAAGTGGCCACAACTTTGTACTCCTCAGTATTTATTTCAAATGATATTGCTGCACGTTAAATATAGATATGAATGTGGTTTCATTGTGAGTGTAATGAAAAGAAAGGCCTTCACTCAGTTTCACTTCTTTTCTCAAGAGAGTTAGCCAATAACAAATAGGTAACGACACAGGGTACTGTTAGAGAGCCTAGCCTTTCTCATCCTGACATCTATTTACACAAGATAAATATTTATCTTTTCTAGATGATCATATCTATTTGTCATATTGTATAAAATGTGTTCTAGTCGGTGATGTTTAAATATGGTTTTTAAAACCATGCAAAGTCTATATTTTTATGGGAAGGTAAACACGGGCATCTATCATGTATGATGCATCTAAGAAATAATAGGATGGTAACGGAGGTTTAAACTGTAGAGTTAGTTACCTTATATGTACAAAGTGATCGTGTGCCTGGGTCATTGGTTTCTTCAAATACAATCTCTGAAGAAATAATAAGAATGTCAATCTGTGTTGAGCTCTTCCGTTTCATTCAAGTTCATGTGTGTATACAGCTATGCCATATACAGTAGGAGATATTTGTGACACACTTGTTACACTCGTTATATAGAAACAGTACATTGAGTATTAAAGAGCTGCACATCGAGGCTACATGCCAATGTCAACTAAAGCTTACGTAGCTTCAGAACCAGAGGGGCGTATGTGATTCTCTAACTTTAAAACAGCATTTTAAAATTCACATTCGCCTTTTCAGTGTCATCAATTTCATATAATTGCATGGGCCCATCTGATTACAATATGAACAAAGCATTACATGCAGTTTTAAATAAATAACAATCTATTGTGATAAATTGAAAATACAGTATAACACAACAAATACTTACCACATGCTTTCCAAATATTCAATTTCTCAATGCCAAAAGATTTTGGCACCAACTGGCTTAGTATGATCAGTATTCAATTATTTTGTTTTTTAATAACTCCAAATTGATTAAGAATTCACTTATGCCATTTAGCAGTAGAAAGAGCTCATCAAGAGCTTTAATTGGATATATACATCTCTGTTTCACCCAAAATGTCACTTCTGCCCTTCTGGTTCTCACCCCTACATATCGATACATTTTGTCCAAATCAACCTTAAAAATGAAGCTTGGTGTCTGGACAAGCTCCAATGGTGTTTGTTTACAGTCTTGGCATTCTCATGGGCAAAAACCTTGGATTTATTTTGAAACTATTGAACAACGTTTAATTAACTGGCATTGCTACAACTGTTTTGATCCCTTAATCTATCTCTACTACCATTTTGAAACAGCCTTTAACAAATTGGCATTGCTACAACTGTTTTGATCACTTAATCTAGCTCTACCACCACATTTTCAAAAAAAAAAAAAATGTTTGACTACGTCATCACACATAGCCACCCCCACTAGGCGCTGCAGATAGGGCCACTATCCGGGGCAGCTAAAGCAAACAGGTTTCCATACCATAATATTCTCAGTGAATATTGAGAAATATGATGGAGTTAAGCTATAAAAATGGTGTGGTGGTCACCAAAGAATGTCCCCATTTGGTATACTATAAGGCTCTGTTAGACATTTCTAACAAATTACACTTAAATGACCCAGCGTCCACAACAATGTGTCCCTGACGTGTACCCACATTGAGAAACGCTGCTTTAAACAGAGACAGGCCAAACACGGAGGAAGTACACTGCAGACATGCATTAGACAGAACAAAATAAAAAGATGAAAGGAAAATCATATTTATAGATATACTACATTGTGAAGTTTATTGAAATAGCATGGTTGGTTAATATGCCATAATATTTAATGAAGCCAGCTCATTCTGGTGCAGCAAATAAAACATTACATTTGACAGCACGGCAATCCAGTGCTTGATCTATAAGGACTGGTTAAGGGGGTTTGTTTCCATGTGAAATGTGGGCCTGTGCACCCCTTTGAGACAGCTTGTGATCAAGCGCTATAATAAGCTATATAAATCAAATTGACGACTTGACTGAACATGGGATAGTAGCATACATTTAAATAAGGACTAATTCATATTAACAATCAATAAAATGCAACCACAAAACCAAATAAACAAAAAACGAAGTAATATGTTCACTATAATACAGTGCATCTTCTTAATAACAGAATAATGAGGCCCTATGGACTCACTGCTAAATATTTGAAAAGCAGGCACAGGCAGGGTTAGTCATTCTCGAGAATATTTGCTAACTTAGATCTCAAATCGAAACAATATTCTTCTGCGGCGCCGCCCCACACATCGAAATGCATTGTGAAGCAAAGCATACAGTACTACGGCTTTGTTGATGTGAGCGGTGTTCACCACTTTGTTTATGTTACTATTTACAGAGCCAGGGCTGTGAAGAAGTATTGTAGTCTTTTTTCAACACACACAGATAGCGAAATGCGATGTTATAAAATATATACATTTACATCAAATGAAATCACAGTATAGTCTCAAAAGGCTTCATGAGCCCACATTTTTAAAACACGCCATTATTTATTTGTTGATTTATTATTATTTATTTTATTGTATCCTTAGTGGCCAAGAAAAGCACATGTAATGCTGACGTGCAGGTATATGTATTATTTGTTGAACAGAGGAAATGACATTAGCCTGTATATGCTATCAGTCTTCTTGTGATGTAAATATTGTCAAAAACAGATGGTGACCAGATGGTGGCTAGTGGGGTGACTAAGGGGCTTGCTAAGGGGTTGTTTCTTTTGTTGTTCTCTACATCTCCCTCCTGCGCACTGTTTTCTCAAGTGCTGCATTAAGAAAGGGCAGAAAGAGATTTAAAGCGTAGTACTAGTACTACTAAGTACTAGTACTAGTACTTGTACTAGTACTACACCTAATTATATTATAAAATATAATCCAGTGTTTCTACACGGCCCTACATGGGAACACAAAATATTGGTGCAGACCGCACCACACAACACTATCTTGCGTCCCTTACATACTGGATGTATGTAGCTTTTTTTACGTAGCCACGATGTAACATTCTACGTGCCAAATATCAGAAAGAGATTTGCTCACTGCAACCACACCTATACCTTTATTCTGACTTTATTATTACAGTTTAGGAGTCCACATTCCTGGTCCATTGTTTTTGCAAGACGGGACTTATAAAATCATGTTTGGGCTTTTTCGAGTTTAATATCATACATATTGCATGGGAACTGCTGTTCGAATCACCCACTAGGTCAACATAAATCTTTTCACCCACAGAGATGGAGAAAATGAAGATTTCCAGAGAGAATATTATAGCCGTTAAACTATAATTTATTTTTCCCCTCAATCCATCCATTCAGTCAGCTTTTTGTCTGTTCCATCCATCCATCCATCCATCCATCCATCCATCCATCCATCCATCCATCCATCCATCCATCCATCCATCCTTCCAGTACCACTGACTCAAAAATAGATCAAATAAATGTCAGATTTCCATTCTCACCTTCTCCTCATCCATCTACACTGAGAATTTGCAGACACCATATTGGTTTCAACTCCACATGACTATGTCCATGTCGAACAAATATGAGACTACAGCATTTCATATTGGGATACCGTAAGTGCATAGCACAACTCTGTAGATGCAGGGAATGCAGCTTGCAGAGACTTCCAGTGATATATAATGATGCCATGGAGCTGTTACCTCCTGTGCCAAGGTCCCATAATGCTAACCAGATGTCTGTTCACTACCTACTGTACTGTGCCCATCGAGTCAGTGCGTCATCTGGTTTAGGCGAGGAAAATCTCAATTCTTAGCAGTCCGCAGAGGCTGTGTGACCAGCATATGATTTACATTAATGTTGTAGAGGAATTGGTGCCAAATCCTATGTAAACCTTCAGATTAATTACAAATAGAGCTCTCTTAAGTGCCGCGTGGCTTGTAACGTATTCACATTTTTACATTTTTGTATATTGTATTGTACTGGTCTTGTACTGTAGAGGTTACAGTGGGTGACTCCCAGCCAGAATTCTGTGAGAACTGACTCATGCCAGTCAATAACGTCTTGACTCCTGAGCAAGATTGC
The DNA here is from genome assembly GCA_027564635.1 of Typhlichthys eigenmanni. Lineage (NCBI taxonomy): Eukaryota > Metazoa > Chordata > Actinopteri > Percopsiformes > Amblyopsidae > Typhlichthys > Typhlichthys eigenmanni. Next base: position 877 of record JAODUK010008428.1, on the reverse strand, counting down.
TAACCCCTACCTGCTCCGTAATAACTGCACTTTCCCTTTGGTTAAAAAGCGTCTGAATTTCAGAAGTGTATCTGTAATTATACGATTGACCTCTTTATACAACGAGAAGCGTAATTTAATTTAGAGTTAATTAAGTCAACATTATTATAACGTACAAAGTAAGTAAAATTAATTACATTTTTAGAGTGTTGTCGTGTTTCTTCATCTTTCCCTTTTTCCATATGTATGTATCATAGGCCTGTAAAAGAAAAGAGGGATAGTATTGGAAGGGGTTGAGTCATGGAGCCAGATAGCAAATTGAAAGTGCCTTCACACACGGCACTCACACCAGAGCCACAAAAAGAATGCTCTGATATTGCTATCACTATAGCAAGCCACCACGCTCTGCTAGAAGCTCTCCTCATCATTCAGCCTGTCCGACCTTTCACAGTCACACAGGTTTACTGCCTTCTCACCCCTACCTTTCCTCATTCACGGCCTCTCAATCAACCTCTCCTGGCGGTTTGAAATGTATCGACCGTATCACGGTTCTCTGTTTTCTCTCAGCGCCTGATCTTCGCTCCATAGAGGTCTGCTTTAGACAACCAAACAAGTTTGTTTGTCCTGTATCGTTATGTATGTGTACAGATGCTGGGTGAACCACTATTGGTGGTGGGGATGTTTTATCCACTAAGTTAATTAAATGGTAATTACCCCATGTCAGGAATGTTACTCTGATAAAGTAATGTAATATATTACTCATTTAAAAGTAATTAAACGACCTTACTAATTACTTTACTGTGTACTTTGTGTGTCATTTGTTACATTATTAGTATTGACCTACATTACCTTCCCCCACACACTCGCAACTATCATTACATTCTACAGATGCCTCCCC
>JAODUK010008427.1:29882-56929 GCA_027564635.1 Typhlichthys eigenmanni | reverse complement strand
AGGTGTGTTGGAGCAGGGAGACATCTAAAACATGCAGGGCTGCGGCTCTCCAGGACCAGGGTTCCCTACCCCTGCTTATACATGTATCTCCTGTTTGTGACATATTGTATATAACAGGGTTTACAGAGTTTATTTAAAGCTCATGTCTATCCACGCAGATGTTAAGAGTTATTGTGCCTGGTTAGACATCTTCTCAGGGTGAAAGTTCAGAAACTGTATTCTAAATTGAACCAGTCATTAAGAAAGTATCAGTTGTACCATTATATCAGACTGATTTATTGATCTAGGGAGATGTCAATCGAGTGGAGTTTGACCACACCCAGACAGTCTTGAGAAAGGGGAAGGGCTTTCACATTACCTCAGAACGCCTGCTTGGGTGTATAGTTTCTTTTTTACCATTCACTCTCCTGTCTCGCTTCCTGTCTTCCAGTTTGTTTGTGTGGAAATGCCTGTAGCTCCTCACACTTCCACCAACATCCACCTTTAACCTGGCCGGCTACCGTGGGAAATTATCCATTCCCCAGAGCCTTCTCAGTGCCGCAGCTTTTTCCCCAAAGCATCTTACCAACGGAGATAACAATGGGATTGGCTGTTGCTGCCCTGGAGCTAAGATGATCTCAGGCCTGGCCTTCCTTTGGGAGACCCAGCTCTTTACTGGCTTTGGTTCGGTTCGCACGAGGTGACTGGCAGTGAAACAAGGTGCTCTAAGTCTTCGTGATGTGTCGTTCCAGAAGAACATCATCTACCGATGTTGGCCACAGTTGCCTCAATGTCTTGGTTATTGCGGTGGTATAAAAACTGCTGAGCGATATCTGTCAGCAGTCAATCACAAACCTACTAGCATTGTTATATACACGTCTATGCTGCAAAACGATTGGGTCCACTGCCATCAAACCACAGTGATGTGGCTGTCAGTGTTCTTTACACCAGAGCCATTGTTTAAATGGTTTGTTAGTGTCTTTAGTGCTGAGTCACACTAGCCGAGCATATAATTAAACAAAGTTTAGCACACATCTATTATAAATTGCTTGCCAATTATTCTGTTCTATTAAAATGCTGACACGTGTAAAACCTCTACCGGGCTTCAGTTGTAATGGTATTACTTTGATAGCTAGAAGGCATTCGGGGAGGTATTGAGGTTTGTTCGGATTAATGAGTGTGTTCTTGTGTGTAAACAATAGGCAGTTTGACCAAGCGGATGTAAGCGACAGATCAGCTACCCACCGATAATGCCTCATCGATCTGATACTCCCAGAGGTTTGCATAGACGAGGTATGAAGTTTTAGTCACTGTCTAAAAGGAAGGTTGATGATGGATGATTAAGTCGAGCTATTTTTCTGTCTGAATCCAGCCTACTAGACTTTTGGTAAACTAGCCAAGCTTATGTTTACATGATAGTCAGATTTCAGTGATGTGTGCAAAGAATAAACACCTTTGCATGCCTGTCATCTTACAAATGCTACACAATTTGAGTGGTATTAAAGCGTTGCTAGGCCATGGATAAATAATAATACATTCACTCTAGGGCTTATATGCTGCCAGTAAGTGACCATGCATAGCAGTGTCCAAAAGCAACAACTTGTCTCAGTTTACATGTTCAGTTGTGATGTCTGCAAGCATAATGGGGAGACCGGGGAAAGACGAGTGATCTGTTTCATGCTTTAATTTGAACAATAGAAGTTTCAGTGGAAGAAGAGAAAATTGCAGAAAACAGAGAGGGAAATCTTGAGTTAAAAATAATTACATTTTATTTATAAAATGGCTCCAATTCTGTTTTGGTAAATCTATTACATTTCAAAATGGGATATGAAGGGATATATTCAGCAGTCTGTATTGACAATAATATACAGTGTAACTGCACCCTGAAATGTGTTTTTGAGATATAAACAAAGTTATAGGATTGATCTGTGATGAGACACAGATCTACACATACACGTAAAAAATCACCTGGCTGGTTTTTAGCGGTACACTCACTCGGTACCTCACTCGGCTCCTTGACGCATTTTTCAAGGTTGTAGTGGGTGAAGTCAGGCTCAGAGCTGGGGTGCAGTTTAAGGTAGGCATAATAATCATCAAAGAATATTTACTGGGATTATATCTTTTTGATGCCCCATACATACATTGTTCTCCCCTCTTTGCAGTTTGCAGCATGATTAGTAACTCAGTTCTCTCATTCGTCTTTCATCGCCATTAGTTAGAAACATACATTTATACTGTCTACAAAGCCAATCTGTCTATACTTGTACAATGTATTGTTACTCCAGTTTGTTTGTTGTACATTGGTAATTATGAATATAACTTAAATCAAACACTACAAAAATGTAATTCTGCAAACTGAAACTTCCGGAATACAGTATACCAGTAGTCGAGATTGCAACCAGCTTTGTAGACTTCATAAAAGTGTGTTTTTGGGAAACAATGGAAGTCAACGGAGGCTGCCTATCCAGTTACAGTCCATAAACAATCATTTATATTATATTATAGTTTATTACAGATTTTTATAAGAGGTGCGTTCAGAATTGGTGAACATAGCGAAAGTTTGCAAACATATTTCAACAGTCTTCCTTTGGCTTTGTGTTCGTCGCGAACAAAAGCAAGCTGTTTGAGGAGGTAGTTCTCGGCGAACAAACGTTGAAGCTGGACGAAGGGTGACGGTTTAAATCTAATATTTCTGGAATGTTTACACAAATTGCTCAAAATTCAAGTTCAAAGCAAACACGTTCTTCACGAATGTTGGCCAATTTTGAACGCACCTCAGATGCATGAAGCATGAAGCCTTGAGGTAAATAAGCAACAAACTGATGGGTTTAACTAGAACCCAGCAGCACTTTAAGTAGTGCGGATTACCACAAACACATTGCAGTAAATCCACCACATTAAACATTTTAAGTCTATTCAAATGGACCTGATGTATATGAAAAACATGCTTCTTATTTTAGGGGGAAATAAAAAAAAACTTGAAACTGTATCAATGTACTCACCGTTAACTTAAAAGAACCTTTATCTGTTAAAGTTTTACAAATGTAAGTGCCTTCTGAAAATTTCTACCCTTGTTTTGTCTTTTGTTTTAGTTTATATAAAAAAAAAAAAGATTTTTTTTTTCTTTTTTTGACTGAAATGATTTTGTACTTTGTTTGGTGCTATTGAGAATGTTGTATTCATCCAAATTGCATAAATGGGTGTTTTGCTTTTGCTGCTACCCTTTCTTTTTAAGGCATAACACACCCAAAGCATTATTATAGTATGATAATGTATATATGGGGGTAAAAAATTATAGTGAGTTGTGACTATGTAGGTGGTTTTATCAAATATTTAAATGTTGTAGCATACTTATACCTGAAGACCAATTTATAGTTTGTGAACTTCAGCATAAAGGTTGTATGGGAACAGAATTTCTGAATACATTAAATATATATATATACTGTATGTGTGTATATGTGTCTGTCTGACCTAAAATATATAATTTTACCTGTTATTAAAAGTGTCAGTGAAAATTAAAAGGGGGGGGGGAAAAAACTATTGTATATGTTTGCATATAAAACTTTAAATACTCTCAGGGAGGTGGTGGGTGGAAGCCTGTGGCTAGTGACTGAAGGGTTGCTGGTTTGAATCCCCTCCCTTAACTACTGTCAATGTGCTCTTGAGCAGATATGTAAGCTGCACAGATTAGCTCTGTGGGAGAACTGTGTCTATACTAAACAGTTTACAAGTGTTACATTATCCCCCAGCCCAAACACTGAGTGCACTAAAAGCAGTTCTTGAACTGTTGTGTAAAACGAGGCCATTCTCCTGCCTTGTTAAGAAATTGTGATTAGTCACATGAACTAGACTCACAGTTATTAAGACCGTGCTGTTAACCGACCCTTGAAATATTTGTCTATTTTAATTTGGAAATTTATTTCACATTTTTGTACATTATATGTAGCTATTGTTTACTGATTGTGTGTATCATACTGTAAAATAATATACAGTAAATTGTGCTCCAAAGCATGTATTTATTTTTCAAATGACATTTTTGTGAATGAGGCAAATATTTTATTGTATGAAAGACAATCGTGGGTTGTTTTTATACAAATTTTATTGTGGTTGGTGGTAGTGTGTGAAAACTGTATTTCTGCAAATGTTAGCAATGTGTACGAGCAGAATAAATCAGTAAAATGATTATCGTATTGTCATTAACACCACCCTTTGATGCATAGTGAAATTGACCTCCCAGAACACATATGCATTAGAATTGGCAGCTGTCATTATGGCTATTAAACCTTTTCACTTTTAACTTAGGACTGACTGGTAATGCATCACTAATGTTGCACTGTTTTTATTTTTTATAGAAGGTAATGTTAAACTATACAATTTAGAACAAATATGGGTAATTTCTCCTAGATTATATAAACATTAGGTAGAAATAAACATGGCAATAGAGATGGCTCACGGATACGGTTTATTTTTTGCCATCATTTAGAAACCTTTAACGACAACATGAATGTTCCATTCACGCCTACATTTATCTAGGTTAAAACTGATGTAAAACAAACCCCCCCCCCCAAAATTTTTTTTGTCATTATCCAAAACTCTTTCCTACAAAAAGCTTGTTGTGGAACTGTTATATTTAAGTAGAAACTGCACTTTTAATAAACCATTTGCATTTTTTTTTATTCATTGCAATAAGACACCAGCTCACATAAAATTTCTTTCTAGAAGCTTTATTGTAATAGTTTACATCTCACAATGCATTCCACAAACACTGCTCCCAGCTAGGAGTCATTGTCACAAGTGAATTTTGAAGTATCATTCACAATTACTTGCATAACAAACAAATGCTCAAAATGTCCCATGTTACATTGTTTTGCAGCTTTAAATATCAGCTCCACAGACAAAAATGTATTTCTCCTTCTACACAATTTCTTTTTTTAATTCTTTTAAGTATTTTTTTGATGTTTGTAAACGTATTCCTTCCCGAGTTTTTAATAATAGGCAGCTGCAATGACGTGAAATGACAATCTACAGTATGTATTAAATGTACTTTTACTCTTTTTGCAAAGGTTTCTAGACGTTTTTCTAGCTAGTTACTCAAGCAATGAAGTGCTTATGGTCATGGCCGCGCCCTTCCAGAAATCAACAGGCGCCATTCAAAAACTGCCAGTTGCCACATCGAGGCAGCCACACAAGGAACTCGCTAGAAGCTTGGGGACACTACACAATGAATTGGTTAAACAGTAAAATCACAAATATCTAACTTAATTATCATACCAAAAAAAAAAGTACAAGTCAAAGAATAGGTGCTGTTTCCTCACCACTAAAGTACCGATCTCCTGCCTTCACACACTCACTGACAAGAGACAAAGAATTGTTTCCACGAGGCTGGACAGTGTGGGTGGTTAAAAACAAACATGAAAGCCCAGCTAATAAACACTGACCTCCCAGAATGCATCACAGACTGGTGGGAGGGGTTGAATCAAGATTAAAATATGTTCGTGTGAGTTTTAGCATCTCAAACAATTTCAAACTTGATAAATATGAATCTCGTCAACACAACGGCTGCCACACAACTCCGAGCTGGCATAAAAACAAGTACAAGTAACTTAAACCTCAGGGGTTGTTTAGCTTTTCCAGAGAAAACAAAAAGGAATCCTTAACTGGAAAAAAGTGTTTTATTTTTTATTTAGTGAAATATTAAATGTAGAGGGGGGCTATGCACAAGCCAAACCTCTTCAGTTCTTCCTTCAAATCTCTCCACATCCCAGGTTGTAACACCCAACCTACCCCACCCCCCCACCTTCAGAGACTTCTCCAGAGACCAACCAGCATTGGTCTTCACTCCGCCTTGCGTTTCATCCCAGGAACCTTGGCCTGGACCCTGCAGAAGCACAAGGCGGAGAGGAGCATTACACACCATTTCCCCAGGGCTGACAGACACACCCAGGTTTAGGGAACAGATATGCACATGACGAAAGATAGCTTCAATGTGAAATTTTACCCACGAGTGTTGTGGCATGGTTTCCAAATGTTGAGAAACTGCAACATTTCTATTTCATATAATTAACATAATGGTGCTTCCATTTGTACTCATTTTAAAAAGAAGTCATCCCTAGTTGGCGAGCCCCCTTGTTAAAGCTATTGTATGCCAGATATGCTGAGAAAATAAATATGAAATACAGCACCACCTAGTGGACACCAACTGTTATACGTGTGCATTACACAACATGTCTCCTTACTTTTCAACTACGTCTTTGATCTGGTTGTGCACCAGACACACGTAATGATCGATCTGTGCCTGCCAACACAAACAGCAACACGTTGTTACTAACAAAGAAACATCATGCTGCCACGTGGGACCTGAATGTATCGTGAAGCATTTGTACCTGGTGTTTCTCATAGATGATGGGGAAGCTAAATGCTGCAACCAGACCTGTAGAAAGACAGCAGAGATGTATTAGGGGACTAGTGTCCTATGGTTTAATCACTTTAGCACCATATGACCATATTAGAGAATTACTTAAGTGTAGTTATCAGAGAAGCACTAAGACTATAAATTCAGCAAGTCGGCCAACAACGACTACAATAAAGGTTAAATAAAATGTTACGTTTCCTGGGAAAAACTGAAAAATGTCACGCAAATTTTACACTGATCACAGTGAGGGACTTACAGAGGATTATAAGAGTGAGCCCGTTGAAGAAGGCACCAACGTACGTCAGGATCCACATCAGCACTGCAAACTAGACAGAAGAAAGCAGTGGCTTTAGCTACACTTGTCATCTATATGACAGGCCGTTCAGTTTTAATCATCTTTGTCATTACACAATACAATGAAAATGAACGTGCCTTCTCTCTCAAAAAAAAAATATAGATAGAATTTTTAATTAGAGCTGTTTTTTTAAAGTTGAATAAATTAGTCAAATAAAAAATTTATATTGCGTTTTTAATGGAAAGAGTTTTATAGGCAGAGGCATTAGCTACTTTCCATGTCATCTATGACATGCAATTCAGAATAAAAGGAAACATTTATAATCTTTGTAATTATACACAGTACAAAAAATATTCACTTTGCTTCTCTCAAAAGAAAAAAAAAGAATAAGAACATTTCTGAAAGAACAGGGCTGTTTATGGAAACAGCGAGTATTGTAAAGAAGTCCCCAAACGGGCCATAGATTCGCGGGTTGCCGCGGTAACGCTGCACAGACGCTCCGACAGCAGGACAGACTAAATGCTCCGGCTCAGGTTGGCCGGGCCACGGAGGTGAAGACAGGCATGCTGGTAACCTCAGCCTGGGACAGCTGCAGCGCTGGGAGAAAAAGGGAACCCTCCACGAGTGTGGGCCCACCCCCCACGGCCTCATGCTGGCTGCAGCTCAGGCCCTACAGGGACGCCTAGCTGGAGCAGACGCATGTGTGTCCTTTGTGCTGAGTAGACAAACCAGCCATGGGATTTGAAACACATTGAGACCTTTATCACAGTGACCTGCTAACGAAGAGGGGTACGCTTCCTTTCCTTTGCCCTTGCCTGAAACAAATCATTATTCACAAAACAAAAACTGTCGATTTGAAGTATGAACCATGAACTATAAAAGAGTGAACAAACAGTATGTGAGACCTTTAAGTCACCAAGTAATTCTAATCTGACATTTCTATTTTTTAAATTGGTAATATTCAAATTAGGTATCATGGCCTTTTCATTGTAAAAAAGGTGAAATTGGTGAACCCAAATACAGAAACCTAATAAATATTGCCGAAGCACGTATCCTACGTTAAACAATGGCGGAAAGTTTCAAAGAAGTTCGTAGAGCTAGTTTTTAATTACCAACATCTATATGATGTCTCCATGCCGCTCCACATTTTGACATGTCGATTTCACCCAGGGATGATTCAGCCCTGATCTGCCCCCTACTGGATACATTTTAAATCATCCAAGCACATGAAAGGTAGGCAGGCAAGTATGTGATCAATTCCTTTAGCGACGCAGCCGCTTGTCTTCGTGCACGCGTTGCACAAAAGCAAGTATATCGGGGCTTTTAGAGGTTTTTTTATTTTGAACTCTTCAAATATGCTCCTTTTGGGTGTCATTTTTAAGTCACTATGATAAAAGGTATATTTGCGAGCTTCATTTCATGGTTGCTGCCAAACAAACAAACAATCACAATACCTCACCTTAATAGAGTCCACCAGGTCCTCCACCAGAAACAGGTGCCTGAGTTCAGTGATGATCTTGTTGATTCTAGCCAGGGCCAGGTCACTATACTTATGGACCATCTCCTCAGGCAGCGCCACCTCCTGGTCCAGATACTGCCTGCAAAGAATCAGAGAAATTAAACATTAAAGGAATGCTCCTATAACGCCAGCTCAAGCCATATTGACACCGGGTTTCAGTACCCAACCCTAATAACCACACACGCTCATTTTTACAGATATTGGAGATGGACATGATAAGCTTGGGAGGTTGAGTCCTGAATATTATTTTATCCTCCGCTCATGTCAATTCCCCTTGAAAACCTTGCAGGGATAGACGGAACATGCAAAACAAACCCTTTAGATCTGCATAATCCGCTAACATTATGACCTGTGCTCTGGTTCCTCTGACTCGTCCTAAACTGGGCTAAGTGACCCGGAACAAGTTGGCTGGCAGGTAAAACCCATACGCTCTGTGGGCCTAACCTCACCAGACAATCCTGATGTCGCAAGCTTCAATGTAACTTTGCCACACTAACCTGACATGCCAGATGAACTGTTAGTCACAAGTCCGTCTGGGGAGTCGTCCATCTAACTGTAAGGGGCAGGCACTTTCAAAGAATTACTTGTTTTCTAGAGGCTAGAATCAGTCTGAGCTTGGAAATCGTCGTTTCAGACGGTAAATCTCATGTGTGGCCAATCAGCGTTGTGCGGTTAGCTACGGGCGTGGTGTGATGACAGCGACTTGAAAACAAGGGCCCTACGCCCTTAACGCAGTAGATTGATGTTATATAGCATCTGTTATATTAGAACTGATAAGAGCAAATGCTTTTCTCAATAATAGAAAATACGTTTTCATTTTGCTCCAGACTTTTCTACTGCAAGATTGATAACAAGCTCTGATGGCTCAAAGGTTCGTCCAATCACCTGCCGTGTATTTTATTGAAAGCGCCTGCCCTTTTACAACAGTTTCAATGGGCGGCGCCCCAGATGGACGCGTCTAACAGACGCTGATATCTGGCGTGTCAGGTTACTGTAGAACAGCCAGGGTGCAGGATAACATGTTTAGTGTTTTTTTTTAACCTGACCACACAGATCTACTCATCTTTCTACTATACTACAGTCAACTCAATTTACCTAACATGTAAATAAGCAGTTCTTCACATCACTGGCTTAAAAAATATGATCGGTGTTAGAATCTAGTTGTAGCTCTTTAATAGAGAGCCCCCCAAATATAGTGGTAAGTTGTTGATCTTATGCTAGGTTAATTAGGTTGTTCACAGTTTGGGACCCCTCTTGGGCACGGGTGCATGTAAGAGCATGCTGAACATCCTAGCATCGTGTTGCTAAGGGCACTCACTTGAACGGGTGTCCCTCGTCGGACTTCTGGATGGCCTGCAGGATGCCCTTGTATATCCTGAAGGAGATGGTGACGGACAGCAGCACTAGGCCCACATAGGAGCATACGCTGACGATGCTGCATGCCGTCAGCGACAGCAGGAGCAGCATCGCCGCGCCGAACACCACGCCTGTGGTCTTCACATCACGCCAGTAGAGGAGATCCACCACTGGAGGAGGGGGGAGGAGGGCGATTATTGCAGGGCTGATCGTGGAGAGCTACACATGAGATTGTGGGTGCTACGCAGACTTACACAATAATTTAAATGTTTCTCAGATGTTACATTACATATTCACATCTTTAGCACAGTTCAAGCTTTAAAGGTTTTTTGCGAGAAATCGGGAGAAAAGGTTTTGTACGATTTCTTTTTAATATTCTTACAAACCAATATGCTTTTAGGAATATCAAAGATAAGGTTATTTACATTACTGAAACCAAATCCATAAGTTATAGTTTTCCATTACCTATGTTTATGTTATCCATTACCTATGTAATGTAATCTTTTAAAAGAGCATACATACAATTAAAATGTAGAGAAGCAGTAGCAGAAAACAAACAGCCTAGTTAAGACACATATAGGCCTATGCTACAGTAGAGGACGAGCCTTGGGTATCAATGGTACACAGTTAGCCTTCATTCAGATACCACTGCAAAAGGGACATATTGGGAACATAATGCACTTCAATTATACTTGAGGAATATACATTCCCACAAACAAGAAAAGAAAAAAAAGGTCACGTTAACAAACACGCATACACGATCAACTGATTGATTCCAGAGTGGAGAACGTATTATAAATGGTTGACTTGAGGTGATTATCAGCAGGTGGAAATGCACCCCCCAAAAGGAGGGCTTTCCTGCCTGTCTAGGACTGAAGAAGTTTGTTAAGGACAGCAGCGGTGGTGGTAGAGGTCTGGGGTCTCCAGTGGACAGCTGAACTACTGGGCATGTGCAGGAAAGCTGTGCATGCTAATGTTTCGCCCAGGGAATTCCTGGCAGGTCAGCGGACAATATTAGATATGAACAAGACCAGCGTTTCCCTCAGCCCTGACATCAATCTGCACTGGCAAAAAAAAAAAAAAAAACAAAAAAAAAAAAACACCAGTGATCCCCACAACCCACCCATGACCCTGGTATATATATACACACCGTACTGCAACTGCTTTGTAGGTCGAGTCAAACTGCACACTGAAATATCTCAGTTTGAGGGTTCCTTATCTTGCACTGCATATTTCTTGTGGATCTTTGCTCAAAACCGCTGGTTAATAGTAGCAGCATAATCCAATGTCTGCTTTACCCATATATTATATAAAAATAATACATTTTATAATATAAAATTAATGAAGTACATTACCATAAACGTCTATATTAAATAAGACTCTTAGCTGCTATCCATCTATAAAAAAATCTGATTTTTACTTTGAACAGAACAGTAACGTAATAAGACAAGACATTTGCTTTCAATGACATTCTCCTAGTTAAAATACGGCTCTATATGCATTCTGGAAGGTGCTGATGAGGGCGTTGACACCTTTGTATGAGACATCTTTCAACAGACATCTTGGTTATCTTAAAACCTATGCCAACTCTCGGCACCATGGCTAAATTCTTTATTCGCCAAGATTACCGACTGCTGTCAACACATTCCGCGTGACAATAATAGTATTTTGGCATTATTGTAATGTGCTTTCCACACACCTGCAAGATACACGGATGTTAGCCACATAACCCTGGCGTTACAGAGCTCGGTGTGCGGAACGAGAGAACCATTGTCTTGGAAAAACCATAGAGTACTGCGAGGGAAGGAGGTGGGGTTATTTATCCATATGCAGCAACCTGGCTACTTATGGTAGCAAGCATGAGCTAGCAATAGCCAGGGGCTTCGCTAAAATTAGACAACGCATCCTAAACACCCATTCCGTGCCATTGCAGTTTTTCCTTGTCAGCGGTGCGATTCATTTTCGACGAGACAATGGCATCATGCACAAGCCTGGTCCAGTATTTAAGACGATCATGTATTAATCGCTGAGGGGTAATTAGTTATCGTGTGACACGCCGACACAATGAATGCACTTATGTCAGATAAATAGCGCAAATGACAGATGACGCAGTAAAGCAAATGACGTGGACTATTGGCTTGAAATATCTCCTGCGGAATGGGTTGCTGACAGTCCAATTCGTAGTTAAAAGGAGCCATTATGGCGAGGGAACAATACCTGTCACAACACGCCGCCGCTCTTAAATGTAAATGACGTGTTGTTTTAATCAGCCTCTTTGACATTGTAAACATACGATGTACCGTATAAATAAATATAATGCTCGGAGAAAATACGTCGTCACCACTGATTATAATGTCCATCTTGACCTACACCCAGGGCCCGCTTCGCGTTACGACAGCGCAGAGCAAGCACGATTCCTGCACACACCCCTTTCCCGTCTTCAAATGGACATGGTACTCACGCAAAATCAATTTGATCACAGGACATAACCATACGCAAATGCGTATGTAATTAGAGAATGCCGGTAAATAATAGATTATGACCAGACTAACCCTGTTTGGCATCCATCTTGAACCTCCGCTAGCATACAGCAGGCAGCACGGAACAAAACCCCCCTCACTAACGTTAGCTCAGCGGGAGAGTGAGAGAGCGGCACATGGGCACATGGGGGTGGTAGAGAGAGAGAGAAGAGAAAGAGAGAGAAGAGAGAGAGAAGAGAAAGATAGCGCGGTGCGTGTTCTTCCCTTCCTGCTGTGAGTTTTCCTCGTTATTAGCTAAACGTCCTCACAATTTCGACTATAATAAATCCATACTGCACTACAGGCGCGTAAAGCCATGGGCCTACAGGTTTAATCCCTGGGTAATAAAAACGTTCCGTTCTAAAATACTGTAATCTACAAGGAGTGGGTATATTACTGCAGGAATGTGACAGGGTGTGTACACAATATAAAAAAGACAAGATAAAAAGAAACTATTTGCACACCATCGGACATAGGTCGCGAATAAAACCCTGACATTCTATTGATCAGAGTAGGCGTTGCAAATAGTAGGACTGACAATTTATGGAGATACATTCTTTTTTTTTTGCACTTATGCCTGTCAACTACACATTTTAACAATGCTCAGGGATTCTCATTTTTTAGAGCCACCTAAATTTTAAATATGAAAATAGGCATTACCAGAATTGTAAGACTGGTTGCAATGGCCTAAACAGAAAACACCAGCCTTGTTTTAATACTACCAATATGATAACCAAAAGACTTGAAGAGTATCACTCAAATAATAATAATAAACTTTGATTCAAAACCAATTAAAATGATTTCATTTTGAGATAGTTTAAAACTGGAGATTAGAAGAAGCAGGGTTTGCTAGAAGGGTTCATATTCCATATGAAAACACAGACCAAATTCAGTCACATTAATCTAGGCCTAATAATCTACAAACTCATTAAAACTAAAACAAAGATACAAATGTGTATCGGAATTGTGACAGGCCGTTTTCTAATGGCCTATTTACCAGCTCAACATGATTTAATCTCATTGGATGAGTGTTTGTGGAGATGAAGAAGACCATTAGTCATTCTGTGAGGCAAGTGTGTGAGTTTCTACAGTGTGTGAGGTCAAAAGTAATTCCTGGTGTAACAACAGAGTATTGCACTCCTGTTAGAGCCACACATTTGCCATCTTTTACTGAATCAAACCCATCTTGTAAACGATGAGGCCAACAGAGTTGACAGCCAGTCATAAAGTAGAGTGCTGAGACAGGAATAATACAGCATGTGTTGGAGCATGTGCTAAATAGACACACCTCACCACACAGCTGATGAAAGACCCATTGAACTTGTGACAATTGTGACAAGTTGAATAAATAAAAACTGTCTGTCAACAGGGAGCAAGGTCGCTACGTTACGCTACACAACAGGTGTCGACAACAGCGATACACGTTGAAATGCTGATGCTACAAGATCACGTCTACATCCATTTATATTGGGAAATGACAGAAGCCAATGGTTAGGAGATACATTATCCAAGTCTACGTACCTAATAGTATTTTATCTGTCACGTCTGTAGTGGTTTGTCATGTGTCACACGCCGACTATTTACACTCTACTGTATTTGATGGGACATTGACCCTGTAACACAAGTCAGTATGTGTGATATGGGTTCAGTTACGTTCCACGCATTCCCACACGACTACTACGGCAACTTGCTCAAGGGCACTTCCAACAGTACAGTAGGATAAGAAGAAACTTCCATCATTTTCTCTTCATCTTCTGTTACATGATGGGGTCCATTGTGTTCCTATAGACCGGCTTACAGTACAATCTCCATATTAGTAACAATTCATGGCTTGGAAATGATCAGTGTTCACGAGCAAGTAACGGAACCCCACAGTGTCAGAATAAGGAAAACACAGCTAATATAATTCAAAGTGGGTATGTTAGGTAATACATTAAAATGGCAGGCACAGAGCCAGTAGAATGACCAATGCTTGCTCATTGGTGCACGTAAAGCAAATGCAGCAAACGTATTTGATTGACACATCTGTTAACAGGAGCCATGGCACAGATGTGGGGAAAATGGTCCTTGTACTATAGGCTATAGTTCCCAATGAGGCTGACTCACCCTCTACCTATTAGACTGTTGCAAGCGCACATCAGCCAATCGTTATGCTGCTAGCTGATGTCACTTGTCAAGAACCCCTCCCTCTCACCCCTCCCCCACAATTCTACCTTTGGCCACAGTTGCTTCAGTCAGCATGCATGATCAGCAAGGGACCTTTGGACAGTTGGTCTGTCCAGCAGTTAACACAACACTCTAGCAACATATTGCTATATGCACTTACGTCGTTTCAAAATAGAACCACCACAGTAGTCATGAAACTAAAGAAACACCATTACTCGTCTTGTCAAAAGTTCTCTTGCTTAAACTGAGCCAGACAGACTGTCCATGACATTGTCTGCAAATGTCCAAGTCAAACTGTTGCCACTTGTGAAATCGCACTAGTGCAATATTTCACCCGGTGTTCAAATTCCTAACATTTAATTAGACCACTCAGAACGTGAGCGACAAAACCCTAATTTAATAAGCCACCTTATGCTAGCACGAGTATATATATTTTTTAACATGGGTGGACCCTGTAGCTCAAAAACCCCAGTGCCATGTTCTACTTACCAGACCATAACGATCACTGCTACAATATAAACACCGCAGCAAGAAAGCAACAGCTACATACAATCAATGACATGCCAGAAAAAGAACGCCAAAAAAAAAAAAAAAAAGGTCAACATATACCCCGTTCTTTCAAATTGGCACAGCAAGGCTGAGGGTCCATTTTGTCCACAGAGTTCTCCATGCTGTGGGGGTCAGCAGACAGACATTCCAGAATGAGACAGCAGGGGCCGTGTGTGCGCTGCAGGCTCTGAAGGAGGAGGTACAGGGAAGGGGAGGAGGCAGGGAGGACCCAACCAGCCCTTCCCCTGGGGAGAAGACTGCGGTAGACTCTCTCTCCCTCTCTCTCTCTCTCTCTCAGCACATGGATGCAGCACCTATAAACTCCCTCCCTCCGCTGTACTCTCACTTTTCCCACAAGCGTGTCCCCCCCCCCCCCTCTAATGATGATTCAGGTGAATTTGCTCTCGGAACATAACCTGAGCCTGACTTGCTATGGGACGGGAGTGAGGCCCAGTGCAGCAAGACTCAGCAAAATTGATTCAACTGCTCTTGAATAGAGAATATTCTAGAAAATATGGCCGCAAGACAAAGAAAAAAAGAAATAAAGAAAAATAAATGTGCTCAGCCACCAATAGAGCAAATAAAACCGCATACATTGTCAACTGGTGTGAGGTCAATTGATTTTACATTTAGCACTGTGGTTTGAACAGTTTCTAATGTCCAAGTATACTATGTCCACTTTGGGTATACTAATAATATTCAGCTTGACAATGCAGTCAAGTAGGCTCCCAAGGACCAAGACTGTCCCAGCTGATTATACATAAGCATTAGAGAAGTGTGAGGTAGTTTGCAAGGAACTCCACTAGAGGGCAAACATCTCATTTAATTTACTCGTCCTGTTCATTTTCCACCTGCTCTTCTAACCAGCTGTTAATTGATTTCCTAAAATTACATTTCTGAGATTTGAAATAATGTCTCCACTGCAGCTGCATTTTATTTATTTTATCATAAAATGCTATAGCAAAATGCCCAAAAGTGGATTTCCCAGAATGAGTTACTCTGGGACTCCCCACCAAGATGTCAGCCATTTTGGCTCAAGGCACACAGCAACAATAAAGCTAGACAGAGAAGTGTGTGGATAAAGAAAATAAATAAATGGTGCAAACTACAATTGAAAATGTATCACACTTAAAAGATATTACTATGTTAAAATAGAAAAATGTCATACCCTCCTAGGTATACGATTAGACCGTTTATATTAAAGTTGTGAGCTTCAGCTTGGTGCGCTGTGGCAGATTCAGCACTCTGCTCGGGGTATAAACCAAATGCATTTTTAATTACAAATGTTCATCGATTTTCTAATGGCAGTATGCGAACTCACACGATTTATATTAAAAAAAATAAATAAATAAAAGTCGCTGCACAGATTTATGTACAATTAAATGTGCTGTGCTGTCCTGAATTAAATACTAAATACAAAATACTCAAACATGCAGTTACCCCAATAAATAAATATGAGCAAAGCATTGTTCTGTACAGTGATGGCAAATAAAATAATGCAGTAGCTCATGCTGGGTGCAGGTCCAGGACTAGGAGCCCATGTCAGATTACAGCATTGCACCTCAAGAGAACAGGACTTGCTGTACCTCTTGCAGATGAGCCAGTCGCAATGCAGGTAGGACAACGGTTAGGAGGTCTCTCTCTCTCACACATACACACACGAGCGCGTGGTCTGAGTCGGCCTATGCAAGTAGATGCACGTATTGTGGTCGTGCGTCCACGTCAGTCATCCGTTAAAATAAGAAGAGACTAAGCTGTATTGTCTGAGAGACCAATCACTTTCTACAAGCCTTGCTAAAACAGCCTGCTCTGTATTTGGCTAAACCAATCAGACCCTTTGTGAAATATCAGTAGCTTACATGGCATTTTTACTCAGCAAGTCTGGGACAAGAGAAAAGGTATATTCCCAACTGGGCTGACCAATTCAAACATGTAAATATAATTATCCACTGAGAGCAGGGGTTAAGTGTCTAAACAAACGGTATCCAGATTTTGGGCGATTGTGCAAGCAGGCATCATTGAGAAATGCAGAGGCTTGATTGCCCATTACAGTAACAGGAAGATCACTCCCTTTGAAGCCACTCAAGGGAACCAAGCTGACAGTGTTGGTATGCAATCCGATGACAGCATCGAGTGTGCAAGAAATGTCTTACACTAAAAAGTAGGTGTGCAACGGTTCACCAAATCCACGGTTCGGTTCATACCTCGGTTTTTGAGCAGCGGTTCGGTTCATATCACCGGTTTTATTGTATTTTTGACTTTATTTTCTATACTTTGTGCCACTAGATGTCACACTGAATTAGGTACAAGCTTCTCAGCCAAACTGCCCACACACGCGCACCATGTAGCGCCAGCTAAACAAAGAAAAGATGAGATCGGATTACGTTACAACACCCTGCTAAGGACAGTATTTCACTATAGCCATAACATAGAAAATAGTTGTTTGCTGCTATATTCATGTGTATAAAATACACTTTTTAAAATCAACAATTTGGATTATTAAGAAGAGCACTGTTGCTTCATTGCTACAAGAGTTACACAATGCAAGCAGACAAACAAATAGTTTCTAACATTTACTGCAATGTCAAAAGAGACAGCAGCCAGACAGAATTAAAAATAAACTGGCAGTTGGGACGCCATACCTTCGCGGACATCTTGGATATTGTATAGACACACCTCGGAGACTACTGGGCTTCATGAGCGAGCTACATGACAGGTAAAGTTCTGCTGCTTCATACCTAACCCACCCACGACTATAGCAGCTTTCCATGTGTGAACATGTGTGTGCGTAACGCGGCACACCATGTCATTTCTCAGCAAAATTACACTTCCTGCACATTGATGTTTTTAATTAAAGTGTGATATTATTCCACATTGTTTCGTTTTGAGTAAAGATGCGAAAGCAATATACTCGTTGTTGCCATAATCCTACATCGTAGTGACTAGGGCTAAACCAACGCCACATGCATTCTATAAATCACTTGGTGGTGTTTTGATACAGTTATAGAAAGGCTCAGTGGTTCTAATCTAGTGTTGAGCTAAATGTGAATTGAACATTTTAGTTTTATTACAGTAGCAACGTGTACGAGAGCTCAACAGGCTGCACCTGCAGCAGGTTGGGTGTGTGTGCAGACCACGGTTCTGGAACCATGACACGAAACTATGGACGTTTGTATCGCGGTTTCGGTCTCGATTTCAGAACAGTTACACACCCTACTAAAAAGTCATGAATGACTATTAGACAGAAGCAACTGAGGAATTTACACATCTGTAGAGACTAAAGGCCGCCGCCCATTAGCGGGGTATTTCGGTGTTCGTCAAGGAATGCAACAGTCGAAAGGTAAAGTCATATTGACGAAGGAACTCAGAAACCTGCAGATATTAAATGCATGTTTATAGCTTGACTCCCAAGAACTGCATTCTAAATCTTGGCGTCGACGCGCGTCAGACGCTGCCAGTGGGTGTTGCCCCGTTAAAAATAACTAGTTCTAAAACTCTGGAGTCTCTTGAGGCGCATCAACGGCTTCAGTGGGCGGTCGCCTTAAACGGACCATAATCAAGCTTGCTGTCATTTCAGTCAGTCAGTGAGTGGAGTTTTTTGCCATTATTAGTGTGATCATTTAGTGGTGTGTCTATAGGATGGTGTTTGGTTTCAGACAGGAGTCTCTGGGTATTTCCAGAGCAGAGGGGAGCTAAAACCAGGCACCACGGTAATCAAATTCAACAGAGCAAAATTGCACTACATGTCTACAAAAAGATTTATTTCTCCAGTCAGTTTTTAAATTATGTAAAATGTACACCTTTACTTACCTTGTTAATAAAATAAGTATGCATAATGGTTGAGATATTCTACTATAAGGAATGCAGTGCACACGGCAACAAAAAAAAAAAAAAAAAAAAAAAAACCATGCAACACAAATTAATCTATACTATGCAAAATGCAAGTTAAAAACAAAAGAAAGTTAAAAGGAGGAACTGAGAAGACAGATGGTTGGATGGAGAAGGTTGGATGGAGAAGAGAAGGAATACATTTTAAAAAATGTGGGGGTGGGGTCGGGGAGCGTAGACATCAATGGAAACTGAGATGTATGGTAAGTTTCCATGCTGAAATGACTTTGTTCATTTTACCTTTGTTCATGTTGGACATCTGAAAGATCCTGATGCCCTCAGCGTTTTTCTTAGCCACAGCCTCCTCTGGCTTGTGGACAGGTGAATGGATAAGTGGTGCTTGTGAAGGAGGCTGTTGGATTTCAGGCTTCTCCAACTCTGCCTTACTTTTCTGCTGGAAGGTCTTCTTTGGAGAGTCCTGGGTGAGGAGGAGGTATGAGCTCCGAGCCTCTTCCTCAGCCGCCTGGGGTGCGATTAGCTTAGTAGGAGTTGCAGTCGACAGAGTATCATCTATTTTTTCCAAACTGAAGTCATCCATAGGGATCTCTGGCACTACAGAGGACGCAAACTTGGAATTATCCAAGGCCTCCAGGAACTCGTCGATCACACCCCTGGGAGGCCTCTCAATGAATTCAAACTCCTCAGAAGAGACCTCGGGCTCAGAGACTTCCTCAGCAACTTCAGCCTCCTCCACTTCCATCTTGAGGTCACTCTTGTTCATTTCTACCTGGAAGCTAGCAGGGTTTTTAGCCATAGCTTCCAGAACTGGTGACAGAGAGTCTGCTGTCGGCGACTCAGAATCAGAATCCTCAGTAGGGGCTTTTTTGCTCTGAAAATCAAGTGGCTTGAGTTTTTCATCCATTTTGGGTGGGCCATGGCTTGAAAACCAATCTTTCTGCTCAATTTTAAGAGGTTCCTCTTCTTTTTCCATCTTTGGGGTCATTTCCTCCACCTCTTTTACAAGGTCAAAAGCCCCAAAACACTGTTCATCTTCAAGCTTCACTTTCCCGGATTTAGCCTCAGTTTCCTCTGCCATCTCTTTCAGCAGTGATACCTTAGAATCTAATACAAATGGGTTGTTGGCTGACAGATTGATTGGTGGGTTAGGCGATTCCATCATCC
This sequence comes from Typhlichthys eigenmanni, assembly GCA_027564635.1. Classification (NCBI taxonomy): domain Eukaryota; kingdom Metazoa; phylum Chordata; class Actinopteri; order Percopsiformes; family Amblyopsidae; genus Typhlichthys; species Typhlichthys eigenmanni. Next base: position 37,124 of record JAODUK010008427.1, on the reverse strand, counting down.
TCCTTTGAAGGATGGGGCTCTGTTCCTCAGGGGTCCCTTCAGAAGAGCCCGAGTCAATTTTTTCAGGGTTGAGAGGAGAAGACTTAAGAATATCTGGAAGAGAAGGTGGCAATGGAGAATCCGCCTCATCTTCATCGTCGTAGACATCATCATCTTTAAGACTGGACGAAAACTGACTCATTGGTTGCATGGGGGAGTTGGTAGCCATCTTTCCCAAATCAAATGCTTTGCCCTCATCAAAGAAAGAAGGAAGGCTGTCCTGGGAGTCTCCGGTCTGACCATACTGAACCAGATCTGGAGTAGGACTCTCTGATATCTTTGCCGCAGTGCCGTCAGGGTTGTGCTCCCCAAAATGGGAGTAGCCAGCATCTGCAAGGGGTGAGTACTCCTCAAATGGATTATTAGCCTTTTTAATCTCATACATCAGGTCATCATCTTCATCAGACTCATTGGTGTGCAGCTCTGGCTCACAAGCAGAAGAGCTGATAGGGGCTGTGTCCTTCGAGAAGGTATCCATGCAGACCTTGGAGGTGTCTTCGGATGCTAGAATTTTTGAATCCCAGTGCTCTGTTGGGTTAGAGGAGGCATGGTGAGATTCAGGGACCTTCATCTGGGGGTTTATGGGTGAGGGGCCAGTAGAGGACCTGCCCGAGCTAAACAACTTGTCCTCGGGGGAGATGGAAACACCGCTGTCTTCACACAGATTCTGAGGCCCTGGGTCTTTCCCTAAACTCAGATAGGGACCAGCTGCTAATAGATCTATGTGATCTTCCTGCTTCTTACTGTGGCCCGGGCCAGAGTCACTCTCCCAAGGCATATCCTTAGTACAGGTTTTGAGTATGGGCACAGCAGAAGAGATACCAAACGATAGTGCAGAAGCCGAAGCAGGGGGTTGGTTGGGACTCTCAGACAGAGAAAGCTCTTCCAGAGAGTCAGGGGAGTGAAGAGGGGAGAGAGGAGAGATGGGAGCAGGGGAATCACCCTTCTGCCCAAGTGCTTGAATAGAGAAGGGGAGGAGGGAGAATGCAATACAGTACATATCAAGATCATTACTCCATTCCTTCTAGTGCTTGCCAGAGCCATGGAAAGAACAGAGTTACACCAGCGGAAGTTCAAAATGGTTTATGAAGAGGCAAAACCTATAGCAAAATAGTTTTAGGAAGTGCTTGGTGGGCTATTTGAAAATATATAACTTCATTTTTTGGTAATTGGCAGTCCATTAATGCACAGATTTACATTTAAAATACAACTTCCGGGAACTATTTTGAGGCTCCGTTGCTGTGAAAAAAAACAGTCCATTGGAGTGAATGGAGATGATGCAACTCCCCCTTTATATGGCTCTGGTGCTTTCCATTCCTGGGCAGAAACACTGATGTAAATTTTACCAAGTTGGCCTACTCAGAGTTACAAAATGTTCATAAATCAAACAATAGCTGTTTATGCATATTTGTAGCTTCTTCTACATCTATAGTAATAGCCAAGTTACTGGGAGAGTAGACAACCTTCACTAGAAGCTAGTTAACCACCCTGATATCGAGAGCAGAGAGTTACTGAAAATACATTTTTGCCCAGGTATGGTGCTAACAAGTCATGCCGAACGTGCATGGCAAAACACAATCAGTTAATTATGGCAGGTAATGATTCCTCTTTGCATTTTAAAATGTCATTTCAGAAATGTTTGTCAGGCAAAATTATGTTAGTTTTTACACTATAGACATTGAATATTCCTGAGAGGAATAATTCCTATATTTTAATAGGCATAGCTGAGTGGTTAGACAAACTGAATACAATTAATTCACAAGTATTTAGGCTATAAAATTTGAACAGTGGAGCAATCATGTTTAGAAGTCACTGTCACACCCCTAGAAATTGCATTGTGTATGAGGGTTTGTTTCATAATCAATAAAAAGGAGATTAGAGACATAGACCAATAGTATTGACCGATCCCAAGCCCCGCCCCTTTCACCTGTCCAACCTAGTTACTGTAACTAGGTTGGACAAAACAGCATCTTAGGCTATTACAGGAAAACAGACAGTTGGACAGGGCTTGGGATCAGTCAATTGGCCTATACTATCATTGAATTCTATAGAGTTTGTTATTCCTCATTATATAAACATTTTGAGTAATAAAGTAGATGTGGTCATCAAAGCCTAGCTTGATGTGTCAAGAGCCATTCTCTAAGAATGTACCAATCCAAGACCCTCCCCTTTTTTGTCTGTCCTCCAATAACAGTTGAGCATTTTGGAATCCAACAGATTCCAGTTATAGTCCACTATCCCCCTTATTCCTGATCGTAGCTATTCGATCGTAGCTTATTCCTGATCGCATAGCAACCGCCGTTTCCGGTTTGCAACTATTAGCAGTGGCGATTACAGTGATTTAACAGGTTGCTATATATTTTTAACAAGTAGTTTGCATTGGTCTAGTCACTGCCACTGACCACTAGGCAATATGGCAAGTGGTTACATTTCAGATGTGAGTTTTTAAAACATTGTGAGGATTAGCCCTGTGCTACACTGACAGGATGAGTCAGCTGTTATTTTCAGAAGATGTGGATGGCGTAGATCTTCCAAGTAAAAGCAGAGGCTTACAGAATAGAAAGAAAAGTCTTAATTTTATTCTGTAAACACGGAGACTGCAGGCTACAGAAGTACACATTTTTGAAAGCCGAGGCAAAGCTACCGTAGTCTGTTTTTTGTGCCGTATGGGCACCAATATGGTAGAGCGCAATCAAATCGTCAACGGCATTGTGTTAATAAATTGTGGCCTATTGTTTGTGTCCTTAAAGACAACAGACGGTAGGAACAAATACCCATGTATTTAGTTGTTCTGTAAATCATAAATAAAATTAACGTGAGTAATTAGTTGTTGCATTTTGTTTTCGCATTGGAAATCCTCCCACACATGGCATTATGCCCTTGATCCAGTCCCCGGCATTTGGGACCCCTTATTGGCAGATATAGTGGTTTATAAGTAAATACATAGGACACTTAAAATAGTTAATTGTCAAACAAGGTGTCAGATTAAATTATAATCTGCCCATCTTTCCATAGCTCTACACTGACTTTGCATTGTGTTAAGATAAGGTAACGAAAACTTTGTTCTGGGTTCTTTACCTTGTGGGTAGTGCGTCCTGTCAAAACATCTAAATTCACATTGGTCAATATCAGGCAACCCTAGTCTATTCCTCTGTTGACAGCGATTTCCAACACAAGATTGCACAGCTGTTCAAGTTTCTGTACAGACAGACACTCTTTGTTTTTGGCATCCATTGAAATTTGCCCTGCGTTTTGCCCAGTGGCACCCACGCGTTGTCCCTCTATGCAGACAGCTCATTTACCCCCGTTTGGTTAACCTCCTAAGGACCACAGTACTGTAGCACTATGTAGGACGGTGGTCCCTAAGGAATCAGGTCTTCAATCTGCTTTATTGAAATCCTAGCGAATCCTCAGAATGCCAAACAAACAAGCAATAGTTAAAGTTATTAGAAAAATGCAAACTTGTTAAAAAAAAAAAAAAAACACTTGGCCAAGTAACATCTTACATGCAACGGGGAGAGTGGTGGTCGGTGGCAGTAAGACTTTGGAAAAGGAAATAAGCAAGAAATAAGACGGAAACCAGCCTGTAGAAGAACTTGCCTGTTGGGAATTGCATCAGAGGAAGAGGCTGCACTTTAGGAGGAGGATGAGAAGGTTCATCTGTGGAAGAGAAGCAGAAAGCAGCAGAGAGGGAAAAAGGGTAAGCAAGTAGGTGAGACCAGAGGAAATCCCCAAAATATGAACATATACAGGAATGCACAGGGTCTGGGATTGAACACACAAGCATTTGGGTCGTCAATCTTGCATCACAGTGGACCACACTGAATGAAGTGTCACATCATGCAAAGTAACATTTTTATTGAAAATAATTAAACAGTATTGAATATGGAATATTACTTTAACGCTATAAGCTTAACATATCAGGTCAGGTGTTCCCAAGTTCAATTACAACTGAGGTTTCATTTGGCTTCAGAGGACGAGATAGCAGGTAAGATAAGTTAATAAAAACCATCTGATCCAAAGCATGAAACATGGCCGACACATAGCAGACAGACAGTTTGTCATGAAAGCAAAACATACAAGCATACAAAGAGAGGTAGTTTTAAGACAGGACAGACATGAAAGCATCGCTGAATAGTTTTGCACTTGTATGACATTCAGTCGTATACTTACCTATTCCGTCTGACTGGAATATATCAAATCTAAATGCCTTCTTATAGTGACATTACCCATTTAGGCAGTTTCAGCCAGGTTACAAAGTCTGTGTTACAGTATATTATCACAGTACTGGCACACAGAGGTGCGTTCAGAATTGGCAAACGGTGGCGAACGTTCGTGACGAACATGTTTGCTTTGAACTTCCATTTTTCCATATATTAGCACATTAATGCAGTTGAAAAAGTATGAAATATGTTGTCAAGCTCTACAAACTATAATTTACTATCTGTCACATTCTGTCCTTTAATGGCTGATTTTAATACAACCTGGCAACCTGTGGGTTATTTTTGCCACGTGACTCTTGGTCTGACCCTGACTGACTCATTCATAGATCACCGAACTCTGGAGTATCAGTCAACAGTATCCTAGGATCTAGTTAGTAAAAACATCATGATTTTAAACTAATATTTGCTTAAGTTTGCCGATGAACAAGTCCGAGGAAGGAAGGTCAAAAACCTGAAGGTTTGTCAAATAAATCAGTTTTTACAGATTAAGGATTAGGTTAAACGGTCTCCTCCTACATTCTTAGCCGGGAAAAACCCTGAGCATGTCAAAATGGTCAGAGTTGCATGAATATTGCATGGCCACACAAACAGTCCTCAATGGAGTCAATATATGTGGGTGCTTCATGCCATTATAAAAAGACTACAGGCTTGTTTTCCTATCGTTTCTCAGTCATCAACAGTCATAGCCTCAAAGATGGTGGCACTAAGCAATAAGCATCTTCACTTCATGGATCCAGTAATGAGTCTTCACATTGGGGGGAAAAAATGCATGTTTCTGCAGCTACAGAAACAGATCGAATAATTGTATTCAGCTGATCACGTCTGACTATTTGAGTCAACTTTACTAGAGGAGGAAGAAGAAAATAAAAAATGTAAGAAAATATGACGACCTTTAATAACTCAAGGCCTACTCATAATCCTACATTCATAAGATAGAAACGTACATGGTGCAATCAACTACAGTGAGTTGCAATAGAAGAAAAAAGACAAATGGAGACGTTCCCAATTAGTCAGAATTTAAATGAATGAAATCAGAAAGTGTGTTCATTTTACACCTGAGATTTAACAAATTCTACATCTCAATAAAAAAAATTATGTGTGTTAAATTTGATATATTTGACTAGATTTTGTCCAGTGATTAAATAAGATTAAGACACGATTTATTTTTGTTACCTCTGCTGTCTACATTCCAACGTTGACATACACCTAGAAATGAACCAACAACACACGTTTTAGACATTTATGGCAGATAAACTCATTCCGCTCGCGACATGGAGTGATAAAGCATTCTTTCAATAGGAAGTTACACAATGACTATGGGTTATATCATTCATTTGTGGACCAGGAAGCAGTTGCATAACCATAAAAAAAATATAAAATACTAACATGAAAAAATTATAAATGATGCCAAAATCACATCATCAGCTCAGTGGCCTGTATGTTGTATTTCAGAGCCGACTTCCTATACCCTGAGGAAGACAGCATGACTGTTGAAACGTTGGCTTTTAGTTCATGCATCTGAGCTCCACAGTGCATATTTCAGAGCCGCCCATCTCATTGGACATCAAAAGGCAAGTGACGGATGGGCGAGTGCTGAAGTAAATCACAGTAGGCCGCCTTGTGTAGGCTCAGTTACACTAGGTCATGTATAGTCAGGTTTCAGCCCAGGCCCATTCAAGGCAAATACACACTTCACTTTCTAATTAAATTGCAACATGGTAGTCCTAACAAAGTCATTACAAAACAATTAACGTCATCATTAACATGGTCCATTTATTTTGCTACATCGTGGCACATTAAATGACTAGTTGGGACTGCTTTAGGTACACATGCTATAGAGCTTCTGCTCAAAAGGAGAGATGCTCTATTTTACAGACTGCAAGCCTAGCTTTTTTTAGTTTACTGGCTGGGTCTTGCAACTTAAGCCCGTTGCACACTGCAATCGGAGCAGATCCGGACATGAAGCGCACACGTTTTCGGGACCGTTTCAACGCTATGCTTTGCACACTGCCCGTGGATGCGCACAGCCGGCGGATTTTACCCCCCCTCCTTCGCCCACCAGCACTCTGTCAGTATGCTTGATAGGGGTTAGGGCTGTACAATTAATCGAAATATGATGCGATTTCAGCTTTCAACGATCACAAAAAAAGCTTCAGATGAAGGAGAGAATCAGCAAACTATTAATAGTGTTAAATAATCGTGATTATGATTTTTTTCCATAATCAAGCAGCCCTAGTTAGGGCTTCAAATAAATTCCCTGAAGCACCTTTAAAAAACATAAATTCTGTATAGTTATTGTGTCTTAACGCGATGACTAAAATAACCTCCCCCAGTCAGATACTGGCATGTTTCAACATGGGAATAGGATGACTTCAAATGGACACAAAATGAACACTAAAACCCCAGACACACTGCGACTAGAAGCGACGGCAGGCGATGTAACGGTCGGGACGGAAAGTGGGACTAATTTCAATTTTAGGCGACGCGATTGAGGCGGCTACCAACGGGAGCTATGGATACCGTTGATTGACAGAAACATTTAGAGTCTGAAACATACAAGACGGATACCTAGGCAAGGCAACCAGAGCCTGGAATGTAAACAAGCGACCAACTTTGCGTGACAAAGCGGTGGGCGACAGGCGGATTACTTGCAGTGTGTCCAGGGCTTAAGAAATGTCTTTGCTCAATGTTCAAAGTTGTAATTACCTTAGTTACAATAATATGACTGGTGAAAAGAGACTTCAATTAATAAATTGGAATATGTTAAGACCTTGTCTCACCCTTGTAGTGCCACCTAAAGGCAATTATTTAACCTTTAACTTAAACAAGCCATCTCCAAAGTTGCTGTAAAGAACTGCATCACAGCACAAGGTTAGTCATAATTATCCTCCAACTGTGTTGGTGGCAGCGTGTGGATAAAAAGATGGCCAGTTCTTGCATGGTGGAGGGGGGGGGGGGGGGGGGGGGGGTCAAAAATATT
>JAODUK010008427.1:2297-29872 GCA_027564635.1 Typhlichthys eigenmanni | reverse complement strand
CCCCCCCCCCCCCCCCCCTCAATAAGATGTGATGCACTTAACACCTAGCCTCGTGAGACCATCCTGATCTCGCAAGCTCCAATTCCATTTCGCATCGAGTATCAGTCTGAAATCCCTCAATGCTAATGCGTTTGTCAGCCCTGTAGAAAACATCAAGCCAGTCATCGGCAGCCAGCTAAGGTTTTTTTCCCCCCAACAATGACATTATCAGCATATGTTGTAGGTCTCAGTTTCCACCTGCACTCTAGCTGAATTTAAAACTGATTGAAAGACAGGTAGTCCAATCGTGTTGATTTAGACAGAAAAGTAAGATGTGTGGCAGAGGAAGCTAAATTACATAATAGAGATCGAAAGGAAATAGTGGCGAAATAGAAGGTCTCAATTACTGTTGTACGAGTCCAATATGACTGTCAGTTGAAAATGTGTTGTTTTGATATGTTATGAATATATTTTAATGCCTTTTCCCCATAATCTTTGTGATTTTAAAATATCTAAATTAATATAGATATTGCAATTTTCATGATCAATATCACATTTGATCAATATCATGCACCCCTCTATAAAGGAAGGTGAATACAACCTTTATCGATGAAGACTTTTTAATTGGTTCCAGACTGATATTTGCAGCAAAGTCAGAGGCAGCTCCTATGAGATCAGGATGGTATAATGAGGATACTTTAAAGTAAACCATTCATCCATGAGCTTCACAAAGATACAGCTGGCACAACGCAAACACTCTAAGGCTAACACACACCCAAACTAAGCATTGTATCTGTCGTGCCCATCTGACCAATTTACCACCACTTCTAACAGACTGGCAGATGTAGGCAAACAGAAAATAAGGTGTACTACAGTACCAGCCGTGAAGCTCTGGATTAAACAGTCACACTGTCTTGAAGTGCCTGTCTGGTACTATAGCTGCCTGCTGCCAAACCCTGCCCCGCCCTAACTCTCATCGAGTCATGGCTAGCAGGCTATACCTTTCTCGGGGGACTATCACAGGCCTATGCATTACAGGCCCGCTATTTCAGTCCATCTGCGACTATACAAAAGAAAAAAGCTCAAATGTACACGAAGTCGTTTTACAAGGTAATCGACAACAATTGGCGTTGACAGACAAATCTAAGGTCGCTATATACGGTACTTGCGGGGCGAGAGGGAGATCTGGACAAAAACAAAATAATAAACATACTCTGCGACAAAAAACTCGTTATTTTTATTTGATTTATTGCCAAATGAAAAACACGGTAAAAACTAGAAGCTAAGAGAGGACCATGAGTTGGGCAGATTCCTTTGTTGTGACTAATCTATGGGTTGGCCAGGCTATTTTCCAATTCACACAGACACGTTAAAGCGTTTCCTCTCTCTGCTTACACTATATTGTTATAATCATGTAAAATGTGTGTCCAACGAAAAAAAAAAAAAAATACGGTACCGTAGTTGACTGTCATAATTTCGGCAGAACACCGGTCAACCTTCTCCAGTAACACGGCAATAGGTTTCATATGGGCGTAGCACCGCACAGGCAGACATCACATTAGTTTCCAATTAAAACATCTCACAGTGAGAGTCTGGCGTAGGGTATATACACGGTACACCATTCCACATAACGTCGACATGTACTGTTTGTCTAGGTGACAGTAGACATTAAGATGCTACCTGCCACCACCACCCCCCCATCAGCCTCTTTAAAACAGGTGGGCCGCAAAAGGCTATCATATTTGCAATATCTGGTTTTAAACCAGATGATATTGGAGACAGGAGAAAGTCTCTACAAAAACCACGGATTTGACCATAAAACAAAGTATATCGATTATAAAAACAGCACATTTTGGAATAATACTGAGTGTAAAAAATAAGCATGATGAAATCCGCCCTCGGCTATGCCTACTGTTAAAGGCTACATTAGCATGAAGCACCGCTAGCCTGCTAACCTCGCTAATATGTCAAGAAAGGTAGGCTACAATACTGTAGCGCTAGCTGGACACAACAACCCGTTTTTCCAAATGCTATTGCTGGAACAGTGCAACATGAACAACTCCTCAGTTTCCCATAAGCATGTATTCATTATTCCCCGTATGGACACTTACAAGATGCTAGAGCCGAAGCGGGGGCTTCTTCTCTCGCTGGAGCCGCCTTGGGAAACACCACCACCTCCGGCGCGACCGTAACGTGTTCTGGGATGGGCTGCGGAGCAACAACAGGTTTGTGTAGCACTTCTGGCACAATGTGCGTAATCTCTGGCTCGGCTTTGGGGGCGACAACGATGGGCTCTTCCTGAAGCTGAACAGGTTTGGGCACAACAGTGGTGGTGTCTGGGACTGCCTCTTTTGTCAGCAGGGTCGTGGCAACATCCTCCACCACTGTGGTCGGTGGCGCTACCCGTACCTCGGATTTCGGTTCAGGAACCGTTAGAACTGGCACAGGTTGTGGCCCAGGCTTCGCTACGAGAACTGGTTCTGATGGAGGAGATGCGAAGGTTTCTGTGAATTCGTTTGGCAAACTATCCTCAGCTTTATGCCTCTCGATAGCGTCTTGTGCTCCACCAACCAAGTCCAAAATTTCATCCATGTTGGGTAACTCTTTTGCCACGGCCTCATTCATAGCTACCTCGCCGGGGAGAACAACTTCGTGGTTCAGTTCCTCTCCGAACTGAGTTGTAGAAGAGACTTGCTCCTCGCTGTCTGCCATCTTTATCGTGTCTATCGAGTGAAGAAAAGTTTCGAAGTTATTTCTTTCTAAGTTCCCTGGTGTTCAAAACTCAAACTGAAAAACGGCAGTGGGTCCTTGCAGTCCGACTGTTGCTTTTAATCCAAAGTTGGAGAACTGCGCCACACACGACCACTGACACGGTTGTATGAATTCGGGTTGGTGACTCCTGCTTCAATCCCTGACTAGACACAGTAGAATGTCGAAAAAAAAGACGATGAACTCCACTGACCAATAATGTCATAATAGCTCCTGAGCGATGCACCTTGCGACCAATAGGTGCGTGTCAATCTATATTGATCCCGCCCATTCCGACTAGGGAAAACTCAAAATTTGTTTACACCCCTTCCTCGAATCCTCCTAAAGCGGTCGGTGGTTCCAAAACGAGGGTTGTGTTAGCAGACCTACAGGTTATTACAGAAGTGTTAAACATACGTTGTTCAATGGCAGCAGCAGATAAAGCAATGCTATATTTGTAGAGATGAACCACGTTGGCTACAGAGTTTCTGAAGCAACCTTTTTTTGAAAGACAGGTTATTCTAGGTGGTATCACTGGGGCGACATGTAAAATTGCCACAGGGCAGCTAAACTGGAATTATTTTACGCAATCTGTTCCATGGCCTACCATCAGTATATTGACTAACTTGCTAGCTGACTGCCTATAGTAAAAGAGGGAGTTATAGCGGGCTAACCCACATAAAATGTTAATATATAGCCTATGTCTGGCTTCATTGCATGTGTCTGTAAAGAAAGACAATGTCAACTAATGATAGTTTGTTTGTAGAAGCGTCATGCGTGTTATGTCACAGACACAGCATACAGTAAGATAGATAGATGAAAGGTGTACATTTTCATAAAAAGAAGAAAGCATTTGTAACAGGAGGCCACGGGGTGTATGTGGGAGGGTCTAACGATCCATTATACCTGCAGTAGTGGTTGGTTGTGTACTGGCGTTGGCTATGACCTGTATCTCTGATTGAAAACGGACATGGAAAACTATAGAAGCACTCCACCACAGAGTTTTCTCAATGTGGCAGATAACAGCTCAACTTGGACATGCCAGTCAGAGTATGATGACCCTTGTGGTCCCACAGAGGTATCATGTACAGCAGCTCAAACTCAGCCTTTCGTTTTCCACCTATGAAAACAGACTTTTTACTTTACTTATGATACATATGGTGCGTGTGTGTGTGTGAAATAAAGAGAGAGAGAGAGAGAGAGAGAGAGAGAGAGATAGAATGAAAGAGGTGAAAATGAAGAGTGTTTTAACCTAGCAGCGCTTTATGTAGCAGCCTGCCACAGGAAGAGGGAAATACATATCTTAATCATCTGTAATGTTTAGAAAATGCATGAGGTTTCATTTAAGAATACGGCCGTGTACTATATGTTAGAAATGTTGTAAATGTTTTACTTTTATTGATCATTTTCATCCTGTACTGTTCTGGCAATATAAGTAACTGTACTGTACACTTGTCATGCCAATAAAGAACCATTTGAATTTGAGAGAGAGAGAGAGAGAGAGAGTATGCATTTACTTCTGGTTAGCAGAATTACTGTAATCTATGAGGCAGGGGAGACATTACCTCTGGCCAACATTATTTTAGGTTTAGATCTAGATATATACGTTAGTGTCCACCAACGTATATAATGGAACTGAGGTGGAAGTTTCAGCAGTCCTTAGGAGTACCTAAGTAGTATCTGTGAGACAAGTTGAATGTCTAAATACACTAACATATTTAGTCTGAGATAGTTTTGGAACATGTCTGCTAAGCAAAAACATCTATAGAAGCTGATTCTGTTTCAAAGCCTGGTGAAGTGCCAGGGATGTACTTTTCAGCCACGTAGACTACAGTGTGTGTGTAAAATGTGTTATATGTTATAATGTGCACAATTGCAATCATTAAAGCTGCTGTAGATTTGAAAGTTGCAAAGCTACTTTGAGCTGCAGCACATTGGTTTGCCATTGCCATCGATGAACCCATTGTCAAACACAGCTGTGTTATTCACCTGATTGACAGATAAGGAATTGCCGGGCCAATCAGGGAAAAGAGGCCCTGATTGGTCAGAATTCTTTTGGGTGGCTCAAAAATCTAAACCGAGTTAAAAAGGGGCTATCAACCAGAGCAGATATACTCACAAAGCATTTAATTCACTCAAAGCTTACGAATGTCTATGGCATATCTAAGAAATTACACTAAATTCATAGCTCTTATATATGGCACCTTTTCCACAGTACAGCTTTCAACTGAATACCTTTATAGGATTTAAGAGCATCCGAACAAGGAAAAACCATTTAAAATGTGTGACGTAAAACCTTGCAACTAACCTGCTACTGTGGTATCTACTGCTCCCAGTAGGCTATGTTATTGTTTGATTTACAGAAGCATCCATCACATCTAGAGTCTCACGGTATGCTGTAGGTTTGGGAAGATCAATTACAATTCTAGAATATTAATTAATAGTTAAGATTTCACCATGAAAATAATTATCCAATGGACCTTTAAAAATGCCTTCCCATGCCGTTTTGTACCGTCCTTTACCTTTGTCCCATCTAATATAGTGTGAACATAATGACAGACATCAATGAAAAGAACTTAATTCCCAAATAAACTAAGATCTCTTTACTCACTTAATTAACCAACCACTTTAATTAATGAAATAAACGTGCTACACATTTAATCCTATTCCAGATAAGTGCTATCTAGGGAATTAAACCCACAGCTTTCAGACTGGTGTTATCGTTGACTCACAGAGTTTCAAAGGGAAACCCTATAACCTCTCAAAGTTCTCCAGAGGGAATTGAGCCCATAAACCTTGCAGAATTAATGTCATGGTTAGCTACTTGGGCATTACAGGCAAAGACACCCCTGCCTGCAGCAGTATTAGTGCCATGATCTACATAGAGAACCCTGGACCGCCAGAACATTGTGTAGTGAATATTTACAGCTGTATTTGATGTGGGGGAGGATCCTGGGCTCATATCATTAGTTTATTTTTAAGACATGGAAGTGAAGAGCTGGGGAGAGAGAAGGGGGGGGGGGGGGGGGAGCAGTCACATACCCTTCTTGTCTCCTGGCTGTCAACGGTCAAGTATTCATGCAGCGTGCAAAGTGGCTGGGAACATGCAAAGACGTTAACATGGCTGCCTGGGAGGGCATGACACATGTACTGAATCTTTTTGTTTCGAAACCTTTGACAAATCCCATTTATCGTTTTTATGTGTGGGACACAATGGGCAAACAGAGCCTTCAGCCATGGTGGTGATTGACTAATAAATACATTAGTAAACCAATACAATTGGACTGCTCATCTTTTTTCCAAGTCACTTGTGAACATTTTCATGCTCGTGAGGATTTTCATGATGATTATAAGGATAATGGACATTCACCACGATAAGATTAACGTCAGTATTTTTAGTGGGATAAACGATATCGTCCCACCCCTAGTCGCGAGACACAGTGGAGGGGGTCACGAGATGATTTTCAGAAATAAAACATTTTTAAATAGAAATAGCATTTTTTAGCCATACTTGTTTGTATTGTCTTGTTTGGCTTCTACCACTTCTGTGGATAGCGGGGGCCGTGAGTCCCTGGCACTGTTATTATGGGGGTCACAAGTTGAAAAGTTGGAGAATCCCACTTTTACCTAGCCTCGCCAGACCATCCTGATCTCGCAACCTCAGTTTAATTTCGCAGTGAGAATCAGTCTGGAAAGCCTCGGAATCATTTTGAATGTGTCCGAGTAGCAACTGAACTTTATCAGCGTTGTGTTTATAGCTATACGGGCGTGGTTTTTCAATCAGTGTGGTGTTTATGGCTATACAGGTGTGGTTTCCCAATCAGCGTTGTGTTTATATTATTGGTTTTGGTTGGTTGCACTGGAATTATTTGAAATAATTGACGTGGTTTATTTGTTAATTACATAAAACAAGGCAGGCAAAAAGGTCTAATAAAAAGGAATGAATTCACAAACTTAAGGAACACACTGCAATCACATTCCTGACTGGGAGCCTCAAGGTAAGAATTTGTGTGTGTGAGGGCGCATGACATATATGGCGCACGTGTGTATGCATTTCCTGGCTCCTGTTTCTTTAAAAGGCGAGCCAAAGAGAGAGAGAGAGAGAGAGAGAGAGAGAGAGAGAGAGAGAGAGGGGGGGGGGGGGGGTGAGTGGCTGTTAGCTTTAGTCAGAGAGAGAGACAGAGAGAGAGAGAGGGTGAGTGGCTGTTAGCTTTAGTCAGAGAGAGAGAGAGAGAGAGAGAGAGGGTTAGTGGCTGTTATCTTTAGTCATTCTGAAAGGGTTTTGGAGATGCAGTCACTGTGATTAGCAACAGTTTCCTAGCAACATGGTTAGACTGTTGACAGGGTGAGTCAAGAGAATCATATTCTAGACATAGAACAGGCATGTGTTGGAATAAAAGATTATAGAAAATATGAGTCAGGTGAAAGTAACTTAAGTAAATACGTTCTAAAAATTGCTTAAGTTTGATTGATGATAGCTCTTCCTTTTGCACTTTTGATAATTTTTTAATAATCAGGGGTGTGACAAACTTCAAGCTCTCCTATTATAGTCCGTGCAGTCCATAGTCCATTTTCTATTTACAACGTGATGTCAAAATGACCTAAACTGGATTTTTAATCAATAATCCCGAGGTCACGAGCAGTCATATGTATGTTCTTGTTGTACCACAAACTGTCAAGAGACTGGAAAATAATGTCAGAAGAATATTTAGTGTAGTCTATATTCAAATGAGAGTGTATACAGGTATATTCTATATAGGAACTGTTTGTAGAAAACAGGTATTTACTCTTTTAGCAAGATACTTTGACACGTCATTCAACTTCATGAACTTTAGTTAGTGGACGATTACACAACATAGACCACTGGCATAGTAAGCAATACGGAAATGCTGTGAAATTCTAGACGCTGAGCTTCCTTACTTCCATATATTACATAAGGCTACTGACGGAAATGCTCACCATGAATTACCTCCTCATACAGCTCAATGCAACTCTACCTGGGATCTGGCCTCCGACATACTAATTAACATTGAATCTCAGTAACATACATTCTATTGTGTTCACATGTCTCCATTGGTGGTAACATGGCTTCTCAAGTTAACTTGAAGAAGTTCCCTTGTGGTATATTTAAGATAATGTTTTATCCTAAATGTAATTTATATTTTAGGACAAACAATACAATAATTCAAATCTGCAAATGTGCATAATTTGAGAATATACAAAGAGTGGGTATGCGATCTGCTTTGTAAAACATGCCAATCTGGTCTCTGGTCTGCGAACGATTGAATATATTGAACGTCTACTGTATGTAATGTTTTATATTGAGGTAAGTAAGCTACAGAATCCAGAAATTAACAATAGTTTAAACTTTACGAAGTATGCTTAATCCAATTGTGCTTTTTTCTCACATGCAGTGTTCAAACACAATGGCATTATCACGAGTTTGCTGAGAATAGTATCCATTTCAGTAAGGGAGGTCATGATGAAGGAGACAAACCCTAATTATGCTAATACACACATGGTTTACACACATCTTTGGTAGTAATTCCTTTATTTCTAGGGTTAGGCAGTCACATAGGTAGGTAGACAGATGGACAGGCAGTCAGATAGGTAGGTAGACAGATGGACAGGCAGTCAGATTGGTAGGCAGACAGATGGACAGGCAGTCAGATAGGTAGGTAGACAGATGGACAGGCAGTCACATAGGTAGGCAGACACACAGACCATCAGACAGTCATGTAGACAGATAGATGTACAGGCAGACAGACAGGCAGGCAGACAGGTAGACACCGTAGATGGACAGGCAGACAGACAGACAGACCGCCAGACAGTCATGTAGACAGATAGATTTACAGGCAGACAGATAGGCAGGCAGAAAGGTAGACACCGTAGATGGACAGACAGACAGGCAGGCAGACAGACAGGTAGACACCGTAGATGGACAGGCAGGCAGGCAGACAGACAGGCAGACATAGAGACCAGCAGACCAGATACAATAGATGGATGAGTATACAAATTCCTAATGGAAAGGTTGTCCTTCCCTGTCCCCAAGCAGCTCCGATCAGGACCACGACAGCTGCCTGCCTGGCCTCCCTTCCCCACGGGAGAATGGGGGGCTTCCGAATATTTTCCACTTGCATTCACAGCAAAACCTTAGTGGCAGCGCTTTAATCCAGAGCAACACACACACACACACACAAGACCGGTGCACTCAAAATATTGACTGGCTGAAGAGACAAAGAAAAAATTATACACTATAAAACATGCATAAATACACACACACACAAACCCATGTACCCATATTAGCGCGCACGCACACACACACACACACAAACACCAGTAGTTGCTGTAGAAATATTTAGACATCAACAGCAGAGAAATGCTCTGTAATATGCTCTCCATATCTCTTCTCTTGTCCTCTCATTTGCTCTTGCTCACTCAAATGCAGTGTCTGTATGTAGCCTATGTGTGTGTGTGTGTGTGCGTGCGTGTGCGTGCATGTGGATTCTGCCTTGTCACGCCCCCTGAGAGCTTCCTGACATGGGTGGTTGTTCTTTCTGAGATGGGCGTGACGTTTCCTCACCCACAGATGTTGTCCAAATGTGGATCAGGGCTCTTGGCAGGTTGGAGAGAGACTGAAACAGGCTTATTACAGTAATCATAATGATAATAATATATTATTTTAAATGTAATGTTACATTTCTATTAGTATTGGAAGTTGCTATTCATTATGTATAGCAACTTGAATTTAATTTAATGATAGAAATATATGTGTGTGTGTGTGTGTGTGTGTGTGCGTGTGTGTGTGTGTTTGTACTGGATATTGCCATGGCAAAAATCTGCACATGGGCAATGCCTCCAGAGAACAACAGGAAATAAATAAAATAAAAAATATTCTGAAAGTGAAACAAACTGCTTTATTTGGCAAATTGTAATTTCACAACTCCTTGTCCGTTACTTCTTAATTTCTACCTTTATGCACCAGTATTATAGCAAGAAAGGTCTACAGTACGTGCCATTCAGCCGCTACAGTCTGATAGGTGTACTGTCCAGGCAGAGAACATTTCTCCCCGGTTACAGGACACAAAACTTGGTAGTGATGTGGTCTGACGTGATCAAGCGGTGCTACCAATAAGCCATGTTATCCTTTGGAGTTTTACACTGTACACTGGGTCACTCCTTATAGGGTAAATTATTTTCAGGGTAAATTAAACACACTGTATATACATATACATATAATATTAATATTACATACAAGCTAACTGCAAGTCTGTCCATTATGCATGAATAATTAATGAATAAAACATTCAATAATCCATATTAATAAAAAGGTATTTTCTCCCAACCTCTAACACAAACATCCATGCTGTTTTCAGAAGAAGGATCTATGTTGTTTACTAGTCGTATTACATTTCAGACATTTAGCAGACTATTGTGACTGTGAGCAGTGACCCAGTCAACTTGAGATTCACACAAGTTCAGGGCTGAGAGAGCCAGATCAACCAATGTCCTGCCTTTACAATGTGGATGTTGAACTTTGACAGATTTTTAACGGCTATAAACTTGTGTAGCATTCCTTTTTCAAGATGAACTAACAGCAACAATAACAACAATGATT
The DNA here is from genome assembly GCA_027564635.1 of Typhlichthys eigenmanni. Lineage (NCBI taxonomy): Eukaryota > Metazoa > Chordata > Actinopteri > Percopsiformes > Amblyopsidae > Typhlichthys > Typhlichthys eigenmanni. The sequence continues at coordinate 19,527 of JAODUK010008427.1, read as the reverse complement.
AAATTATCCAGTTGTTTTATACTCCATAAAACATAAAACCACAATAAATCAACAATTATTCAAACTAAGTGCTTAATCAATACTGCAATGTAACAGCTCCATACATGACTTGGCATGCCTTGTTTTTTTTCAGAGATAGGTGGTGATGCGGAGGTCAACACAAGGTTCTCTGCTGAACACATGGCTCTCGGCCAATGGCAGCAGGCGGGCAGTGACTGTGATATTTTGACCACCCGACCAGTGCGCGAAGGGGGGGGGGGTCAGAGGAGGACAGCCAAAAAGTCGCTGTGTCATGCTAGGGTCAGCAGTGGCGTGGCACGTACATGCAGTCGCGCGCGCGCGCATGCACACACACACACCCTCCTACTGCAGGAGATCAATGCGCTGATAGAGCTACTATGCACTATGAGTCAGCACCCCTTTGCCCCATCACCCCCCCCCTCTCTCTCTCTCACCCTCCTCCATTTTGATCCTGTTAGTCCAGCCTCCTGCTACTAGACCTTTAATGTACTCTACGTAGATAGAATGCCAGACAGACAGACAGATAGATAGATAGATATACAGACAGACAGATAGATAGATAGATAGATAGATAGATAGATAGATAGATAGATAGATAGATAGATAGATAGGCAGGCAGACAGACAGATAGATAGATAGATAGATAGATAGATAGACAGGCAGACAGGCAGGCAGGCAGACAGACCGAGACACAGACAGGCAGGCAGACAGACAGACAAGCAGGCAGGAAGGCAGACAGACAGGCAGACAGACAGGCAGGCAGGAAGGCAGGCAGACAGGAAAGCAGGCAGGTAGACAAGCAGGCAGACAGGCAGACAGGCAGGCAGGCCTTTCACCCCTGTTATTTTTATTTATTACTGTATGCCAATTTGATGATGTATATATATGCAAAGCAGTAGTGTTTTGGTTCCAATTATTGGACTACTGTCAGCATGGACAGAGAGCAGGATAGAGCAAAGGCTCTGTTTATAGACCAGTGGGAGTCTGTTTGTTCTCTGTGTGTGTGTGTGTGTAGGCTTCATTCACTGATGTTGCTGCGGTTGAGGCCTACCACGATACAAAGACTCCTCTGTTTCATACACAAGGATGTGTATGTGTGTTCAACCGTTTTGTCTATATGTGTGCCTCAGATCTACATTAAAGTGTAAAATGACTCATGATAACAAACCATAGTTAAACTTTAATCTGTTTCCCTAACTCATTATATACCTCTAAAATAATTAGCTAATCTAAACCACGACAATCCAGTTTGGCTTGGTGACTAATTCAGCAGTGTTTTTAAGAGGGGTCAAACTATCAGACACTTCAGTTGGTATATAATTCCATTCCATTCCACAGAAACAGAGTCAAAGGTTCATCTTTAACACACAAGTCAACAGAAAATTGCAGAAAGAGAGCCATCTTTGTGACATAATATGGCTGTAAAGGATGAAAGGTGATGTGTGTGACATTTAGTGTGAGAAACCACACAGATTAAAGATAGAACGTCTAAATCAATAAGTAAATATGAATGCCTGCATTGGGTGTTGGTCACGGAAGATCATTTTACCGTCTATATTTCAAGGTGTGCACTGCAGCTCCTCCTACTGGCTACACCTGGAAAAACACAGCTTTAAAGTGTAACTAACAAAAACGTTTTTTTTGTTAGTTACACTCAGCCCACCTCGCGTTAACATTCAAATGTTATGACACACGAGTGCACGAAAAGTACACTCATAAACGTACGGACTGACGGGTAGTTACATTTTTGGAGAGGTGCACATCAGCCTACGGTGTAGCTACGGTTACGCCCCATCCATAACTGACGACGTAGCTTTGACGCAGAAGAATAAATGTGCCTTTAGTCAGCCAGGTCCTTGGCCGATGTTAAACAGATATGATGTGTAAAATAAACAGGTCCTTGGCCGATGTTAAACAGATATGACGTGTAAAATAAACAGGTCCTTGGCCGATGTTAAACAGATATGACGTGTAAAATGTACATTTTCTAAGCATAGGGATTTTGTCAATATTATCACCAGTAGCATTGTGTCTCATCACAGTTTAGTCCCATTATAGTGTTTATATAAAACTTTGTGAGGAATAAACGTATTGCCTCAAATTTGTTCAGTTTCCCGTGAAAAATAATCTTATGTCTCACATTTGTAATTGCTCACGAGTTAAATGAAATCTGCCTCCAGGAAATACTTATATAGTATTTGTCATGTACTAACTTGTTGGTAATATCCTGTCTATAATTAACTTTTTGTATTATTGTTTTATTGTTGATTTATTTTCATTTTATTATTTCATCTTTATTATTTTCTTCAACTGTAAAGCACTGAGCTACAACCTTGTATGTCAAGTGCTATATAAATAGTTTATTATTATTATTATTATTATTATTACTTACAGTTTACGGCTCAAATAACACATTTTCGGGTGCAGTTTAATTTTACTGGCGTTTCTACAGGTAGACGTGTTCCATGAGGCTTGCCCCCTCGAGGTCAGACGAGAGCATTGCGGTGCCACTCTGGGTCAACAGCACTGCCAGGATGTCCCGGGACAGCCTGGCGCACCTCTGCTGGGCACAGAGATGGGCGATGTCATCCCAGCCCTCCACGGAGCATCGGGTGTCATTCAGGATCTCATGCGCCAGAGCTCCTGGCAGAGTGGGACGGAAGGAGCATCATTCAGACCGCAGACAAAAATGGCCGCTGATCTCAAAACATGGCATAATTTAGCAGACGCCTTTACACAAGTGAATATGTTAACAGCGTGATATGAGGCCACTTCTTAACGTCATCTTTTCCAATTGCGGATGGTAAAGGCAGGTTAACATTCCCTTTTTATTTATCTGTGTCAGGTTGTGTTCATAATTAAGCATCAAGCTTTTGTAAGTTTTTAGCTGTACAAATATCTCCTCGCGTTCTGCTATCTTACTCTTCTCTGTGCGTGTTGAAAAAATAACACTGACTAACAATGACACTTCTACACAGCCCTGGCTCCGTAAGGAACATAAACAAAGTGGCAAACCCCGCTCTTATCAACAAAGCCATAATAGCACTACGCTTTGCTTCACAATGCGTTTCGACGTGCGAGACTCAAAGTTAGCAAGAATGACCCTGCCTTTAATATATCCCCCACACAGGTGCAAACGATAGGCAATCAACGTAAATCGGTGTGGTTGAGGTACGCTGGGGAAACTGGTGGGCGTCGAGCGAAAAAAGCGTGATAAAGAACTGGAGGGAGGGCGCCGGCCATCGGCAAAACTCCAGATGTTACTTCTGAGTGAAGGCAGAGGAGGCATACATCTCGATTTCGCGATTTAGGCATTTTTCAAACGGTCACAAAACAAAAAACTTAATTTAGTTCGACTAATTTGAGTTTTTGCTTGGTAACCATTTGAAACATGCCTAAATCGCGAGCCCCCAGCCCTACCTCCTCCCTCAGCGTGGAGGCTCTCCAGCAGCTGCAACGCCAGCCCCCCCTGCTGGGGGCTGTGCAGCAGCGAGTGGCAGGCCTGGCCCACAGACAGCAAGGCCGCCCGACCACGCTGGCACTCGGTCAGCAGCCGGAGCATCGGCAGGCTGGGACACTCACACACTAGCCACACACAGTCCTCTGGGAGGGGGGGGGGAAAGAGAGAGAGGGGGCCGGGAGACAAAGGGAAAGAGCAAGAGAAAAGGAGGGGGGGGGGAATCGTGGGTGAGCAGAAAGACAATGTCAAAGGCAAAGAGAAGTGAACCTGATGCAGTAGGCACACAGATAAGTTCATCTCGGCGTGTGGGTGTGCACGTGTTACTTCCTGACCCCCCCCTTACCGGCAGTAAAGCTCTGGCGATGCATGAACTCCCTGGCGCCATGCAACAAGCCTCTCTTGCACATGCTCAGTGCGGCTTTGCGATGCGCGCCGCAGCCCTGGTAGACAACGTGCGCCAGAGTCACGCACACAGGCTCCTCCTGAGCATGCTCAGAGAGCACGTCTCCCAGGGCCTCCGACAGCGTCAGCCTGGAAGGCGGGAACACAGTGAGGATCAGGGACGGGGATAGAGACTATGGACGTATTACAAGGATTGGATGCGGTGCTTTAGAATGGCGCCCATTCAGTTCAGCTGAACCTGTACGCTAGTGTTCAATTCATTTTCAGTGTGTCGGGCGGGCTATGCGGCCGTGGCGGGCAGGTTTGGAGGAGGAATGGCGGACGGCCGCAGCCCCGAGAACTTTGCCGCTTGTGTGCACCAATTGAGAACACGCCGCCTGCCCGCCCGCCTCCGAGATTAAATATATTTAACTTTTGAGGTGGCGGCGCAGCGAGACACGCATTCGCCTTGTTGACTTGTAGGCATGTAAACTAGCAAGCAGCCTACAGCTGAACCAACTGACAGGATTGTCATAATATTTATAAATGTTTTCATTTCACAAGCTTTTACCGAACACAAGACAGAAAATGCACGAAATACGCAGACTATTAAACATAGCCTAGTTAGTTACGATGTATGAAAATTTACCAATTACATGCTATATCATATATTCACCACACTTTTTGTCTTAATTCATTTAAAATAGGCTAGGTTTATTTAGATATATATTATATATATATATTATATATATATAATATATATATATATAATATATATTTCGGTTCATCTACGTGGTGTGTTTACTGTTCTGTTCTCATGGTTACCTCAAAACGAGACGCATGGGCAGTAGATTTGCCTTCCACATGAGAGGCGGGTGGGAGGGTGCGGAACGCACTTCCCGTGTGAAAAGCCCTTTAACGGTGAAAAGTTCCCCCTTCCTCCCTTCCAAAAATCAAATGCGGAAGTGCCGTCTGCTAAATCCCATTACCTCTGCCAGCAGTAGTCTCGGGCACCTACTTTTTTTGGGTCACGGCGTGCGTGACCAGATCGACGACTCCGTGCTCGAGGGCACTGCGGATGAGCTCCGTGCAGAACGCCTCTCCCCGGATCTGCCTGTGGTCAGGCGTGGAGATCACCAGGGCCTGGAGGAAGCTGAGGCTGGGGTGGGTTCTGCCCGGGGACCCCTTCTTTACCGCTGGGGGAAGGAGAAGGCCACGGTAGAAATGTGAGTGGATTATTCATTTATTTAAATACTTTAAATTTGTGTAGAAATGTAACTCTTTTGAGGCTCCACGATCCGCCATTGCTGTGGAAAAACGGTCCATTGGAGTGAACAGAAATAACGCGACTCTCTCTTTACATGGCTCTGGTCTAGCTAGTGTGTGTGAACCCCTGAAGCGCTTCCATATGTGGACCCAACATGATTCTGAAGCATTTCCCACTAGTCTAGTCAGTGTGTGTGAACCCCTGAAGCGCTTCAATATGTGGACCCGACATGATTCTGAAGCATTTCCCACTAGTCTAGTCAGTGTTTGTGAACCTCTGAAGCGCTTCAATATGTGGTTCTGAAGAGTTTCCCACTAGTCTAGTCAGTGTGTGTGAACCCCTGAAGCGCTTCAATATGTGGACCAAACATGATTCTGAAGCGTTTCCCACTAGTCTAGTCAATGCCTGTGAACCCCTGAAACGCATCAATATGTGGTTCTGAAGCGTTTCCCACTAGTCTAGTTAGTGTGTGTGGACCTCTGAAGCGCTCCAAGGTGTCTGTGGTGTGCAGAACGCCATGGGGAGACCTCGCAGCATGAAGCACAGCCGCCTCATAGTCCCCTGATTCAAACAGCTCCTCAAACCTGCACACATATAAAGGGGGGAAGGGGGTAGAGAGAGAGAGAGAGAGAGAGAGAGAGAGAGAGAGAGAGAGAGAGAGAGAGAGAGAGAGAATAATAACTCATGATGCAAATGTCTAGTTGAAGCACTTTCCACTTGAGCTAATTCTGGCGACACCTACTGTACCATAAGATGATAACATTTTACTTTGAAACCAAACAGTGTGTATGTGGGCTTATATGTTTACGTTTGCACAGCTCATACAGTTCTGGCCCGGTGGAACAAACCACTGTTGTTTGAATTATACTCTCTTCTCTAGATATCTGACTATACTACAAGTATCAAAAATACCACAAATGCAAATTGAAAGGCTTTCCAGAGTGGAGAACAGACATAATCGCCTGAATATGACCTCAGTCATTCCATAGATCTGATCATATTTATGAATGTAATTGTACCTTTTATAACCAACTATGGGCCTAGGCTTATAATTCCTGGCTAAAGGCACGTGTGGGCCATGTGTTTGACATTTCTACACCGGTATGACCAACAGTGAGATTATCTATATGCGGAGAATGGATTCAGTCGATCATGTACCTGTCCAGGTAATCTACGAGGAACCTGGACTCTTTGACTTTAACAGGATCATCCTCGAAGCCCACACAGTTGACGCTGTTGAAATCCTCATCTGTCACTGCGATACAAGAGCAAACCATCATCACCATTTGGGAAATTTAAACTGGAGTGATGTGGATATGATGCTTGACTTGTGGTTGCTATTAATACATGTTTTATTACATATGCCAGGGTCAACTGGCAGTTATATTTATTAATAATACTTTTTCAAACTGCCCAGTAAGATGAAGCAGGTGAAAATAAAATCTGTTAATTAATAATAAAATGTAAATAGTGCTAATCTGTTAGTCAGTGTTGGTGTGGCTCTGAGGTCAACTCTTCTGAAACAGCTCGTTTCAACTGTCACCTGCACAGTTCCACAATACTGTTCAACAAACATACATAATATAAGACCTTCCTGTTGACTAGGAGAATATGAGAAATACAACCTCAATACTCAGACCAAATGACCGGCAGAGGTGAATGGTGTTTTGGTAGATGGACAAGCCTTCCACCCTACCTCTGAAGTCACTAACACTCTGCAGAATGATGTGGAGAAACTCCCTCAGTGGACCCGACAGCCCATCCTTCTCCCAGGAGCTCAGAGAATCACTCACAAACCTCAGGCGCTTGTATCTAAAGACCAGAGTGGTTGATCAGACAGACTTCATGACTTCAATGTGTCAACATTTAAAGATACATTTCATATGCACTTATCAAAATCTGTCAATTGTATTCGAGGGGAATAACACTAAATACATAAGTGGCAGTTTGTTTTATTAACACGGCGCTTCCAGTATCCACACAGGTGTTTTTAGTTAATGTGAATGCTAAGACTTCTTCATCAGGACTGTGTGAGCGAGAACAGGCCCCCGCTCGATTGACATCTCCCGAATCTATAAGTTTTGTTACACATGTTCCTGGGCGGGACATCATACAACTCGTCTTTATGGTTGGTTATTTTGAGTCCATGCAACTTGCTGACCTGAATAATTCACACCGTAGCCAGGCAACCAGACTACAACAACCTGAGAAATAATCAGTCAAAACAGCTCCACCTCCAGTGTGAGTGGACAGGGACTTTAATGCCACTCTCCAGACTGGGAAAGGGAAGGGGAATAAGTCGGGTGCGTTCCTCACAAGAGGTGGAGCCAGTCGTTCTCTGAGGTCAGCACAGCCAGCTGTCTGTCTGCAGCATCCAGCTTGCTGTCCAGCTTGTCTTGGACCTCCAGCGGAACATATCGGTGCCTTCTCCTGGCCAGCAAGGCCTCTTTCTCTCCCTTCAGCTTGTCCAGGTACTGGGCCCCTTTGGGTAAAAAGAGACAGACAGACAGACAGACATGGGAACAAAAGTTTGTTTCACACAGACCGCATTGCCACATAGAACACAAATAGTTAACAATAAACAATAATCATTGTACAGTAAAGACACTCAGTTTAAAACCTATAGGTAGGGGACCTGTGCAATGGAATATAAAGTACATATATACACACAAACACACACACACGCGTGCACATACTGTACAAGTGTATAGGTATAAAACCACCATATAGCAGTAAAAATGAAAATAAAAGAGAGAGTGTGTGTTTGATAAAAGCAACATACGATAGGTTGGCATAGTGACAAGCTGCTCTCTTTTTCTTTATGAAAGCTTTGTTGTAGTTTTATTGGACTGCAGGTGTGGACTTACCAGCCTGTTGAGACAGACCACACAAGAAGACATCGGTCCTGGTGTCAACAGGGCTTTGTGTATCATCTCGCCTGTGCTCCATAAGGCTCCTCAGCTTGTCTTGAATGTCTGCAGTGTCTTTCTGGATGGCCGCTATCCTGGAGGGGTGGGGTCAGAGGTTTTAAAAACAAATATGCTTCTCTCTGGGTCTTTATTGGTGTTGGGTATTTGGATAATAAGAGACTGGACCCTCATCCCATCGCTGCTTTTTGCAGATGATGTGGTCCTGATGGCATCATCGGTCCGTGACCTCCAGCACTCACTGGATCGGTCCGCAGCCAAGTGTGAAGCGGCTAGGATGAGGATTAGCACCGCAAAATCTGAGGCCATGGTCCTCAGCAGAACACTGATGGAGTGCCTACTCCGGGTAGGGAATGAGTCCTTACTCCAGGAGTTCTAGTACATCGGGGTCTTGTTCGCGAGTGAGGGGACTATGGAGCGGGAGATTGGCAGGAGAATCGGAGCAGCGGGAGCGGTATTGCAATCACTTCACCGCACCGTTGTGACGAAAAGAGAGCTGAGCCGGAAGGCAAAGCTCTCGATCTACCGGGCAATTTTCGTTCCTAGCCTCACCTATGGTCATGAAGGGTGGGTCATGACCGAAAGAACAAGATCACGAGTACAAGCGGCCGAAATGGGTTTTTTCAGAAGGGTGGCTGGCGTCTCACTTAGAGATAGGGTGAGAAGCTCAGCTATCCGTGAGGAACTCGGAGTAGAGCTGCTCCTTCGTGTCGAAAGGAGCCAGTTGAGGTGATACGGGCATCTGGTAAGGATGCCTCCTGGGCGCCTCCCTAGGGAGGTGTTCCAGGCACGTCCAGCTGGGAGGAGGCCTCGGGGAAGACCCAGGACTAGGTGGAGAGAGTATATCTCCACACTGGCCTGGGAACGTCTCGGGATACCCCAATCAGAGCTGGTTACTTGTGGCTGGGGAAAGGGAGGTTTGGGGTCCCTCAATGGAGCTGCTGCCCCCATGACCGACTCCGGATAAGCGGGAGAAGATGGATGGAATATTAATTTGGGACAGAGGATGTAATTGGCCATACATATTAACATATAGTAAAGCTGTGTGTAATTAGATGGTAATTAACTATAAAAGTTAAATTGAGCCAATATCTTCAAAATGCAGTCCATCTTCTCTTTCAGTGAGATGCATTTGTACTTGCTCCCTGTCAAAATAATAACAATAAATAAACAATTCGTCTCACATCTCTTTCAGCAGGGCGCTCTGCATCTGGCTGTGCATTAGAGAGGTGGCTTGTGAATCTGCGGCTTTCAGTTTGCGTTGAGACGTCTGTAACGCAACCTCTCTTCTCTTGAAAGCTCTGACAACGTCATCATACTCCCTCTTGATGGCTGATAGCAGGCTTTTGTACGTCGTCGCACGGGCAATCACCTGAGAAAATAAAAGAAGAATATAGGCGACTTTGTTGTGAAATCTGACACGAAAGTGCTCGTTATCCGAGTTAGTCCATGTAAACGCACAAACATTCACACAGACAGACCTTGTCAAAGACAGAACTATAAATGCTGTATCTTAGGTCATCGGGTCCCTCCTTATTGACTTGGAGGCGTTCTTTCTCACATTCTATATACTCATAGAGATCGACGAAGAAGCGTTTGTCGCTCTCAGATGTAATAACGTTTGGTACCACATGTTCGCCTTCTTCAGGTGTTAAAGTCTCTGCGGCGGAGGAACACATGTTGTGTGTTTTGCACGTTCTTGCGCGTCTACGTGCGGTAGTTGCCATCTGTGGTTGCTATGGCAGCGTCATATAATAATGAAACCCAGCGTCACTGATGACACTGAGAGGTATTTGGCTGTGATTGGCTTATTGGCTTATACAACGTTAACATTTTACTTCACGTTAACTGGATATTGTTAACGCGACAATGTACAACAGCACACGTAATTTAATTTAGCGATGCCCACAAGGGTAGTGTCGCTGGATGTTTTTTATTCAGGCGTTCTCTGTCGTTACCTACTCCGTGCAAAGTCGTCAGGAAAACCCCGTCGCACTCTCTGAAAGCCCTCTTCTCATGATCCGCCATTAGGAGTGAGCCTGTGGTAAGACCGTGCTCTCAGCCGTATCTATTTATTTGTTAAAATAAAAAGGTTTTGAGTCGATTGTGTGGACTTATACGGACTAAGGCGTTTTGTTCCGTCCTCTGTGTAGGTGGGTTGAACGCCAAGATGCAGATTTTTGTTAAAACCCTCACAGGGAAGACCATAACCCTCGAGGTAGGTACCGCGATGAACGCCGTGCGTGTGGTGGATCTCATGCCGCTGCATGCTCCCTGTGGCTCTCCTTCATACAACTAGTTAGGATCAGGTGGTTGTTTTTCTGAACCAGTACTGTAGCGGTCAACAGTGTTTATAAGCCACATGTGAAGTGTTACGTTGTCTAGTTATTTGTGGATGTTAATATGAGCCGTCATTACATTAGCTCAAGCTAGCTGGCTAACCTGGCAAGCTAGTGGATATAGTACAAGCTCTACTGCTGCATACACACGTGACTGTTTGAGCTAACTAAGCGCAAACGTAATGGCATTTTAATGATATTTTTACAGGACACATTCTACCATAACACTGTTAACATGGATGTGCCACATTGACACGGTTTTCCTTGCTACCCTCGTAGGTTGAGCCTTCAGATACCATCGAAAATGTCAAGGCTAAGATCCAAGACAAGGAGGGTATGTCCTGCTACCCTGGATAACGTTTGTGCTCTTATGATTCTCATAACATTACAAGCTGCAAACTATTAGTTTACTACAGCTACTATTCTGACTGGCTATTTAGTTTCAAGTTATTAACTATTGCTAAGTAGACTTGATTGGTGTTGAGTCTGACTAGTTACCCCATGCAATTTAATCACACATTTCTCTGCAGGAATCCCCCCTGACCAGCAGAGGTTGATCTTCGCTGGCAAGCAGCTAGAGGATGGACGCACCTTGTCTGACTACAACATTCAGAAGGTAACATGCTGCTTGTACAATGGTCTTTTTGGTATGTGGAGAACATGTTCGTAGTTGCCGAAGTTGACATTTCACATAGCAATGCTTTAATTAAACTATATTAATGTTTAGAGTGTATCCTTTGCTATGACGCTTCAATTAAGTGTTTCTGCATGCCTTGCTTAGTGCCTACTGTTTATTTAGATGATTGCCTCTCATGTACTACTGTTTATAAACTCCACCTAACCTGCCTGTTTGTCCACCAGGAGTCCACTCTACACTTGGTGCTGAGGCTGCGCGGTGGTGCCAAGAAGAGGAAGAAGAAGTCTTACACCACCCCCAAGAAGAACAAGCACAAGAGGAAGAAGGTCAAGCTCGCTGTGCTCAAGTACTACAAGGTACAGTCTTCCAAACCTCTGGAACTGCAGGCTGTCAAGCTTTAAGTCGCATGCTGACCTTCTGGATAAGAGCTGTATTTAATAATGCTAAACCGGCGTCCACTGTATTCCCACTGCGAATCTTCAATAATCGCCAAAAGAGAAATGTCAAATCTTGTGCAAACGCATTATGAGGTAATGCTTTGACTAGAGTTGAATCTCCAGTCAGAACCTGCTAGTGACTATAAATACATATTCAGTTCAGTAAATACTCTTAAGTTAATAACTGTTCTGGGTTCAGTGGACGTAGACATCCAGGTTATGATAATGATGGAGATAAATTGGTTATCCATGTTTGTATGATTTATGATGGTTCCCTGTGATTAGGTCTGTTCTGTAAATGTACATTAACATCTTAGCCATGTAAAATGTACTTAATATAATGATGGCCATAATGAATGGCCATGTAAAATGTACTTGACTAATAATGTGGCTGTTAACTAAACCATGTGAACTAATGTTGCATTGCTGAATCCTGCTGCATGCACACTTAAAAACTTAGTAGTGCTAGGCATAACGTTTGCGATGTCACTCAGTATTAGGTGGCACGTTTCTAAGGAAATGGCTGGTTTCTGTGGAACTGTAACTACTCCATAATGTGCACTTGGAGTAAAGTACTTGTGTAACTCTGGCCAGCTGATAGTGCTGTGTGGTAATGTGCATAAACCTCACACTCGGACGCCTCAAGAGCACCCTAGTGACAGCTGTTGGAGCCCTTGGGTTCTAGTCTCCCACGCTAATGCATTCGCTCTGCAATATGTGGGAACAGACCCCCGTCACACTCGTACTTAAGGCGTTGTGTGTGTTCTGGGTTCCAGGTGGACGAGAACGGTAAGATCCACCGTCTGAGGCGCGAGTGCCCAGCCGACGAGTGCGGCGCCGGTGTGTTCATGGCCAGCCACTTCGACAGGCACTACTGCGGCAAGTGCTGTCTCACCTACTGCTTCAACAAACCCGAGGACAAATAAACCGCTTGGGATGGACTGAATGGTGTTAATTAAAGAAAACCTTTGACAAAATGTTAACGCTTCACATTTATTTTGCGCCGTATGAATATTTACTTGAAATAAGTTCGACATGGACTTTAGTTTTACAGGAAGGAATAGTTTGCGATGGGTCTCGCTTTCCCGTGCTAAATGTGCTGCTCCAAGTTGAAATACAACTGTCTGAGGTTGTTGCTATGTAACTGCCTAATTTTGCAGGTTCTGTGTATTTAATCAAACCTGTTTTCGATGCCAAGTTAGTTTCGCAGAGCCAACCTTTACGTGCGTTCAAGTTAGTATACATGGAAAGTAAAAATTGAATTATATTTCTCCAGCTCAAACATTCATTAAAAATTATTTCTACACCTACAACCGTAGCTCTCGAAATGTGTAAATCAAGGGATTCTTCACCCCCCCACCCCCCTAACCATTTAATTTAAACCCCAAAAAGGACTAATGCCTGTAGACAAGATTTGTAAACTTGACGTTTTGATTTGTAATGTAGCACCATTTATGGTCAAATTCAGTCAGTGAGGTTATGACACAGGCCAATTTCTGTACATAAGACCATGTACACTTAAAAGAAATGCTTATCACTATTAGTTGTGTAATGTGTTTATTTGTAATGCATGAATAACTTGCAATGTGAAATGCTGATCATTAATGGGATCATCGGTCTGTCTGTACCAGTATACAATTTTTGGCTGTAGCTCCATCCTTTGCCACGTCAGTCAAAACACTGACGTGCTGTGTACCGATTAAATCGGTACACAGGTCATGCATTCAAAAATGGGACAATTTCATACAACTCGAGAGGAACATCTTTATTGCAAAAATACAAGGTCCACTTCTTCAGCATACAGGTGTATAAAGTCCCAGAGAGTTGAATGTCCAGATTTGTTTTTGTCACCAATAACACTCGCATCTAATGGTGAAAGCAATCACTAGTTATACATAAACATTTGTGGTTTGTTTTGGCACTTTTTGGTTCAAGTGTCATGGGACTTTATTCTCAGGTCATGAACACACTTAAGGCTTAAAGCATTTATATCTTTAGAGTTGAAAACTACTTACAGCTTATTACTACTCGTATGTCCAAACTGCACAGGTATTCCAGTTTTCAATTGCAACTGAGTTTTTCCACAACTTTGAGCTACCAAGGATGTTTCCATTATATAGCCTAAATATAGAAACAAGTTAGTGTTTAATATGTACTAATAAAACATGCACTATCTGTGCATAAATAAACCCAGTACATGCAACATCAGAATTCAGTTACACAAACTTACAGAATTTCTAACAATCGGCTTAACTTGTATTGGAAAACCAAATGAAATGTGATTTATTAGACACTTTAAAACCCCAATAAGCAGTTGACACACAATGCTATAAATTTGGGAAAACTCAAAAACCTTCCTTAGAACTGTCACGTTTACAGTGTAGAAAAATGATAGAAATATACCAAAACAAGTAGCATTAAGCATAAAATAAAATGACTTAGGAATGGCCTTCATTTGTAGAAATTGTGGCACCACTAAAATTACATTTTTTAAACTGTTTCCACATTATAGGCTCAATGTGACTTACTTGTAATTTAAAATGTCACGTATGTGAAAGAGATGTGTTGATATGTAAATATGAAATCGTGGCCAAAAGTTCACTGTCTTCATTCGAGATATTAGTGCGTGAATTATGTCAAATCACCTGGAGCCCCTTGGGTGGGGCTTCCATCACAATGGTGTCTTTGTAAAAGCAATGTAGGTGAAATCAAGCCAACCAATCAAACATGCTTCATCTATTAAAAATAATTATGTTTACAACATCCCTTTATCAATGTGTCATTCTACGTACCTCAAAAAAAAAGAAAATAATTTATATTCTCCTCAAACAATTGGAGGTCAATCAAATGAAAGCAGCAACTATGTAGAGTCAACACTTCTGAAGTACACTAAGCCTGTTAAATGCAGTCAATTCACTGTACTAAGAAATATCTAAATATATAGTCAGTTCAACAAATGTACAAAAGGTAAAGTCATTCTTTCTCTTCTGTACATGTCTGGAATCACCATGCTAAGTGTTACCTGCTGTTTAAAATAATAGTAACAGTATAATTCTAAATTACACATCGATTGATAAGCCAAATATACAATATAATAAGGCTGTACCAAACTGCTAACTAACCCAGTTTAGAAAATTATATTTGCTCCATGTATAATGCATATTAAGGTTATACAGGTAAGCTAGCGATATATATTCACAATTCTTCAAGCCTAAAAAAATAAATACAACAGCAAGTTTATTAATATATCGGACACTTTCTGTTCGGTGTTGTCCTCTGGAGCAACTGGTAAAATGTAATGTCTAGGTTTGTTGAGTAATTCACAAGGTATTTTTGTTTGGAAGCATCGGGTCCATTACTCAATGCAATTCACGTTCCTTCATTTTGGCAATCAAATATGTGTGTTTACTTGTGCCTCAAACTTGACCTGAACATCCACCCACTCAGATACCCGCCAACCCATTTACAGTTGGAGAAGTTTCTAATTATGGTTTTATGCATATGCTTGAATTTGGCATACATTCACAGACGCAGGTTTAAGATCCGTCCCGTTCTACTTGTCCACTATTTCACAGACACAGGTTTGAGGCCCGCCCGTCCCATTCTACTCCCTAAGAATTCCAGACACAGGTTTGAGATGCGTCCGGTTCGATTACCCCACTATTTCAGACACAGGTTTGAGACCCGGCACGTTCGATTACCCCAGTATTTCACTGCCTCAGCGGGCGGGGCGAAAGCGGGCCATGTAGGCACCGCAGGGGGGGCAGTAGGGGCGCAGGGGGGGCTCGGCCAGAGCCTGCTGGCACAGGAGGCAGAGCTGGGGGCCCCGAGGCCGCTGGAGATGGGCGGGGCCAGGGCCGTGGATATGGGCGGGGCCATGGCTGAGGTGGGCGTGGCTAGGGGCTTGGATGTGAGCATGGCCTTGGGGGTGGGCGGGGCCAGAGCGCTGGAGGTGAGCATGGCCAGGGTGGGGGTGGGCGTGGCCGAGCGGGCGGCGCCAGTCCACATCGGGGGGCACGTCCAGGCGGCGGAGACGGGCGGCGGTCTCACGTGAGTCGGGCAGCGCTGGCGCCATCCTGTGGCCATTGCGCGGAGGCTGTTGCCAGTGGTGACCATTGCCGGAGGCGGAGGAGCGGCGTGGGTGGGAGAGAGTGGCGTAGCCGCGGTCAAAGAAGACCCCGGACGGGGCAGGGCCTGTCCCAGATGGGGCGTGGCCTGTGACAGAGGGTGTGTGGTCTGTGACAGAGGGGGCGGGGCCTGCCCTGGGCCTGGGCAGCGAGGAGGTGGAGCAGAGGGCCCGGCGGGGGGCCCGGGGCAAGGTGCCGTAGCTCAGGGCAACGCTACGGATGCTCTGAGACACACCACCGTCACACGCCAGCAGGGGGCGTTGCTGCTGCTGGACCCCTGGCCCAAGTCCTGAGGGGGTGAGATATAAGGGAGAGAGTGTAAGTGTGACCTGTGTAATTGTGTATTACCCATCATAAAGCATGATGCATGTTTAATAGCAGCATAATAAAGCAGTCTACTACTACTACTGCCATTTGCATTGACATGCATGCCTGCACGCGCACACACAATAATAAGATGTGAATGTGATGTGCCCAGACGACGGGTGAAAGAGCACCTCCCATACTGGCAGGCTAACGTTAGCCGCGACACCCCACACTCACTGGCGAATGGCTGTTGGTGAGCAGGCTAACGTTAGCCGCGACACCCCACCTCAATGGCGAATGGCTGTTGGTGAGCAGGCTAACTTTAGCCGCGACACCCCACCTTTATTGGCGAATGACTTGGTGAGCAGGCTAGCGTTAGCCGCGACACCCCACACTCACTGGCGAATGGCTGTTGGTGAGCAGGCGATGACTGGCTGGGATGCTATATTATGCTATATTACAGTTCTATGGGTGTAACCAAGCGCTACTACTACTGAAGTAAAACTCACACCAGAATCATCGCAATGCCCTTTGTTAAAGAGCATGACCTTTACCAACACTGCGATCGAGCGGTCATCTGTGAATAATGCGCGTGCCTGTGTTTGTGTGTGTGTGTGTGGGGAGGCGCTATATACCTGAGGTTCCCCATGCAAGAGACCCCATGCTGGAGGGCCACGGTGGCTGCTGCCGTGCGGGAGGGGCGGGGGGGTGACGGTGGAGGTCAGGGGGAGAGGATGGGGAGGTGGGGGATGGGGGAAAGTGCAGGGAGGAGGTGCTAGGGCGACGCAGGGTGGAGGAGGAGCGGGTGTCGGCGTGCCTCGGGGGGAGCCTGGATGCTGGGGCGTCCTTCACATGGTGGAGTGGTGTGGAGAGAGAGAGAGGGGGGGAGAGAGAGAGAGGATGGTGGTGGGGGGGTGTGACAACAGTGGGAGTGGCAATGGGTGAGGACAGAGGGGGAGGGGGGTTGGTGGGAGTGGGAAAACATAACGATGAATGGATGAGCGCTGCATGAACCACAACAACAAGAGCGATTGCATTCAGTCGTTTCCCGTCGCTGCTTCCAAGTGAAAAGCTGTTCTGTGCGTTTCTGTTTGGTTCCTCTTCTATCTAAACCAATATGCAGAAAAAGTAGCTTCAAAAAGAAAAAGCGTTCTCTCAACAGACTCTAAAAAGCGTTCTCTCAACAGACTAAAAAGCCTTCTCTCAACAGACACGCCACTATGTGGTAAATCTGGGCTGGCGGCTTGTGTCTTTCTACCTCCCGCCACTTCCTGTCTGAGCCGGGGGAGGTGTGTGTGTGTGGGGGGGGGGGGGGGGGGGGGGTGACA
>JAODUK010008400.1:0-30981 GCA_027564635.1 Typhlichthys eigenmanni | reverse complement strand
ATATTGACTTTCAAAATACGTCTGTACTGTACTGCGAAAAGCTTTATCATCTGCTCATGAGATGGTGTAATAAAAATGGACTCGTTTTTTTTTTCTCCATATGGAAACATCAAAAACAGACAATATGAGTGAATTATTTGAGCAGCATTTGTATAGGAATGAGAAGATAAAAACCATCCATAAACCCAGCGACATCAAAAACAACCGTTGTCATAATAGCAAAAACAACCAAATGAAGAAAACTTCGGAAAGTTTCATAATCGACCCACACTGGAGAAAACGACTGCGATTGCAGCCTCCAACCGGAAGTGACACAAAGAAAACTTCGGAATGTTTCGGAAGCGACCCACACTGGAGAAAGCGACTGAGATTGTCGCCTCCAACCGGAAGCGACCCAGATCGGCGCGCTGCAGCCAGACTGTCTTGCAATTAACAGGTAATGTGAACAGGAAAACAAAAAAATCGGATTTGAGCACAAAATCGGAATTGAGCATTAAGGATTGCAGTGTGAAACTAGCCTTACTTATAATTGCAGTAAATGTCAAAATTGGGGAATTAAGTGTAACAGAAAAATGAAAAAACTGAGAAAGGATGCTGCCATGCAGCTGCATTGTTGACATGCTAATGAGCCTACTCCAGCAGCGCTGGGCTACCAGTGCTAGCCAATCAGGAAGGTGGGTGTTTGCTACATGCAAGTGACGCAGGTCAATTAAACTACCTTAAATAATAGGTTGTTGTCTGTGAAAAATATAATTTGGCATGCGGATTAAAATATGCTTCCACATTTTCAACAAAAATCTCTTGCACACGTATTGTTAGTGTTAAACTATCGCATGCCCATGGTTGCTGACCCTTAATCTACAGCATGGAAAATGTTAATAAAAACAAAACAAAGTAATTTGTAAATTCCATTTAACCTCTGCTATATTGGAAACAATACAACAACATATGTGTTTTACCTTGTGACTTTAATTGTTTTGTAAAAATATACACTCATTTAAAAGTGAATGTCTAAATGTCGAATTACTCCAACACACTCCAAAAAAGTTGGGACAGTTATATTTACCAATATATAACATCATATTTTCCTTTACTTACATTTATTAAATGTGGGGGCACCCGTTTGTGAAGTTTATCAAGTAGAATTGCCTTACCTGTAGCTTATATACCTACAGTTTACTAAATGGTTCACCTGAAATATGAGAACAAAACAAAAGATGAAAAAGTCTAGGGCTATTTAATTTAGGCATGATATGATAAAGATTGTGAGTTTTTGCAAGTTTCCCGCTGTAAAAGTCAGACCAAACTCATCTGGAAACATTGTAGTTCCATCGTACCATGTAAGTTCAATGCTAGCCTTCATTGTTGTACAGAAAACGCGGTCCAGGACAGAAGCATACGTTTCTCCAAAATGTGTGTACTTTTCCTCTTGATAGCTTGAAAATTATATGCCCAAAACTATAATACTTATTGGACGAAAAAGCATACCCCCACTGTGCATCTCAGATACAATGAGGTCAGTATTGCACAGTGGTGGGCCATCTCTGCTGGCCTAAACACTATCAGAATCACTGACTTGCATTTTAATATTTTATGTATTAACCCTCATGTTATGTTCGATTCCACTATAGACAATTTATGTGCTGGGTCAAATTGACCCAGTGCTTTCTAACTCACTTGCTTTCTAACTCACAAAAACAAGTCATTACCCCCCACTAATGCAATAAACTTAATGACCATCACTGGTCTTTTATATTAAAAATAGCATTATTGTTATTTTTTTAATCCATATACCACATTTGTCTTATACCCACTCGTTTCCTTACAAAATACATATTTTGCAATAATCTTATGGACTTTTTTTGAAAATGAATATAATTTTTACACATATTTTGTCCACCTTGCTATAATTGTCACTATTACACTATTCCAATCTATTACACTATTCCACAATTGCACACTATTACACTGTTACACTATTACACACTATTACACTGTTACACTATTACACTGTTGACCATTATAGTAAGATGGACTAAATATATGTGGAAATTATGTCTGAAATGATGTCTGTAGGTTTACCGGCCTGAAACACACCAATTTCCAAGCTGTCCTGACTGATTCTCGAGGCAAAGTCAAACTGAAGCTCGCAACATCATCAGGATGGTCTCGCGAGGCTATTCAGAACCAGCAGTTCTGAATAGTAACTTAAACTAAATGGCAATGAAACTGTTGATTTAACCAATCAGATTTCCAGTTAGCGACACAGGCACCATTTAAGGCGTACAATAACATCTGTATTTTCACGCCCTATATTTTGAATTATATAATAACATATCCTCATAGGGGTGTTACCAAACAAACTGTGTGCAGTAATCTACGCAACATATGCGATTTTCTCTCATTCACCTGTTTCCCTGCCCTTCTCCCTTTTTTAGCCAATACAGACCAGGAAGCTAACAGTACACGCTCCGTGTCACATCGACATTGCTAATTCCAAAAACAACTAGAAATACTTGGTTTTCATGGAATGAGTCCTTTAAAGTCTTGGGTATAAATTAATATTGTTTATATCAGTGTAATACTAATATTAGTATTGCTAATTCCAAAAACAACTAGAAATACTTGGTTTCCATGGAATGAGTCCTTTAAGGTCTTGGGTATAAATTAATATTATTTATATCAGTGTAATATATAAGTAATAAGCCATACAATACACCCTGAGAAAGTTGGGGTGGGGTTGGTTGTCACTGTGTATTCCAATGAGATGTGCAACAGTAAATTAAGATTTTCTTTTTAATTTAGAGATACACTGTACAAATTATTCAAATGTTCTTAACACAATTTGTAATATAACTATAAAATGTAACAAAACGTTTGTAATGTATTTGATTGTATAGGTTTGTGAATATTGTATTTGTTTGTGAGGGTAGGGTAATCATGTATAATCTTAGTAGAATGTGACATACCCTAAAACCTGACTGAATGTTCTCTGCAGCTTTCTGTTTACCTTTATTTTACCAATAATTTGGTCTGGACACAAATTACTGTCAGTGTGACAACCAACCCCCATACCAGTGTGACAACCAGCCCCATCTGAACTCTTAAATAATAATAAAAGATAAATGGCTAACAACCACATGATTTGACCAAGCATCTGATAAATATACTGAAACTATAGCTATTCCCTTCAAAAGTTACTAAATAGAGATACACTAAATGTACAAAGCTACAGAAGGAATTTTATACAAAAGTAAATATTACTACTAATAATACTCTTACCCATCGAAATGTGAAATTATTCCCTTACGCAAAGATAGTTAGCTCTCTACATACTAACAATATAAATTAACTTATACAAAGAGGTCACACATTTGATAAGAAACATGTTACACAGCGCCCCCTAGTTTGGCTGTAATTAGCTCTTTGACAACCAACCCATGTGACAACTAACCCTGGTCCCCCCTAAACAAATCAGCTGGCATGTCATAGTCAAAATTAAACCATAAAAACCAAAAACTGGGTGAGACTAATTGAGTGAGACACTGGGCATGTCCACACTCCAACTGTGGCCATGTTAACATCTTACTTAAAACTGACTCTTTAACAATTAGCTGCTCACTTAATATGATGGGCCTCTGGCCCATCATATTAACAATCACTGGAGATAAAAGGTCTTCTCAAAAACTGTACTGTATCTTCATTTGCCAAACAATGTAAATGGAGTCAAAATTGGGGGTTTGTTTGTAATACAACTAACTGAGCAGTTGATGGCGCTAAAACAGCATGTATTACAACATGGTGGTCATATTGCAAATACTTTTACAACAATACTAAAAAGATATTAAAAAAAAAAAAAACTCAACTGAATAATGTATGTTATAAATGTAAAAACAATTATGTTGCAGATTAATCATATAGTTTAAATAGAAGCTGTATTATGTTAGATTACTGTAAATGTACAACTAATATGAAAATAATGGAAACAATGTTGAAAGCTTCAAAACATAATTGATCACAATCAAATGCAAGGATTTGGTATAGTTTATTTTAACATAGTACTATGGAACTAAATCTGAAATATATATTTTTTGTGATTAGTGAAAATTATTTTTTAATGTTATTAGTAATAATTACTTTAAAATGGTTTTGCTGTATTTGAGCATATATTGCAAATTTAGCCAGTGATTTCATTGCAATGATAAACATAGAAATGGATTTGACTAATCAGACTGCCATAATTAACACAGAGTTACATTATGTTTAGAAACCATACTTTTCTCAAAGCTCCTCAGACTGAGGAAGGCTGCATCTGAAACACACACTCTGCATTTTGGTTATTACTCCTGAATTACAGAAGTAATAACCAATTTGAATTTTATTGCTGTGACGTGCCTTAGCGTGCATTAATTATTGATTACCTGTTTCTGAGCGAGGGAACATAATTACCTTGTGTAATGTGAACCCTCCATCACATTTAAACAATTATATTGCTTATCTTTCTCCCTAACCCCTAGCTAAGTTTTCTAATTGCACTAATCAAATTGGGAACAGGAGAGTAATTATTCTCTTTGTCCAATCAGAAACAAGCATATTTCACTGGAATCCAAGGCAGGTGATGTAATTGCAGTTTCAATGGAGAAGAATAAATTGAAGCGTGTCTTTCTGATAAATGACTAAACTGAATGCATATACAGAGTGGCATGAAATGAGTTCAATTCATAAAACATGTCATTTGTATTTTCCAATTACACAACACCTAATCTAAAAAAGGATCTTATAATATTCACCACGAACAATTGAATTGATATTGTCCACCACAGAATATATAATTAAAAACAACAATCAAGAAATGCCCCATTTACAGTAGAAATGTTCTTTAAGATAATGTACTGTATATTTTTAAGGATTTGAATTCCTCCAGTGCTTAGAATATAGTCACATAAGTGCAGTCTAGTGTTCTATTGTTCTATCGTAAGTCTAAATATGTCATAATGTGCATTGACTCTGAGAGCTGAAGGCATTTTGCTCATAAACGTATACTTTTTTACTATTAAAGGTCCTATATACACAATATTTTACAGCAGCAAAAACATATTTTCTTTTTAAAGCAATAGTGGAGTATTAGCGTCTGGGCCAGAGAATGACATCACATTCCCTCTGTGTGTGGCCCACAAAAAATGTCAGAGCACATTTTGAAAAGTATATCAGATCATACTCTAAACACCTGTAATTATGATTAAGTGACATACTTGGCTTGGCCTACTGTTCAGTTGCAGCGCTATTTTCAGCATAGGTTACTTAAAAATCAATAACTGGTACATGTTTGATAGAAGATGACCTGCCAGTATGTGTTTGCCCTCTGACTTGTTTAATATCAAACACAGTCAATCAAACACTATCAGGTATCAATAAGCAAAACAGGAATACTATTTAGTTTAGTTTGCATTAATACAATTAACTGAATGCTTTTTATCAGAAACAGTAGAATGTATTAACATTACTGTAGATATTTTGAAATTAACCACTTACAGCTGCAGTGATGTGCAGACCTCTGGAGGGGCAGGGGCAAAAAAAAAAAAGGGCACCTCCTCCAAAAACATTTTTTTTAAATAGTATATAAATTATACCTTGCTTTTCTTTGTATCACATTAATATATATTACAGTGAGAAACGGTAATATAGGTCTCTATTAACTGTGACATTTAGGAGGAGTTAACAGTTACTACATTTACATGTGCACAATATTCCGGTTTTTGCCCTTATTCCAACAATATTCTTAAGCTGTTTACATGTCTACTTAAAATGAATATTTCATTAATGTGTTAGTTTACATGCAGCTGATTTATATGTCCTAAAGCTACGCCCTTTCAATAACTTACCTGCCCTACCAAGGAATTTCCCTCTTTTTCAAACTGCATTCATGTTATAATATGGAGATATTGAATGTCTGCAGTCGCGTGTGGTTCCTGCACATCTTACCATAAACTGGAAAGAGACCCAATGCCGTAAAATGCAGTAAAAACCCCAATTGAGACTCAAATTCCGAAACTGCTGTATAAATGCTCCTAAAAAAAAGTAATATCGGCATATACTGTACCAGGCGTCTTAATCGGAAAATGATAAATTTGGAAAAAGGCCTAATTCGGAATATCCAATTGGGATTTGCCGTTTACAGGACATCTATCAAATTCAGAATATTGCATATAAATGTAACCAATAGGCAGATTTTGGTTCAAGGCTCACATAAGGATTCTGAAGTTCAACATCACATTTATATTTAATATGTAAAATGTGTTTGTCAAAATCTATTTGCTGGCCAGAAAAGCAGTTAAAAGTATATAATAATTATGTTTAAATTTTAGATTAGGTGCTTTTAATAACCACAAAAATCATATTTTGAATGCTTTAGTTTAGGCTTTAGTTTCTCTACCCCTGGCCTAAAGACATTCCAAGAAAGTACCACTCAAACATATGTTAACTAGCTAGGTGAAATTAACTTTAGACTTGTCAAAGGGCAGGTGAAAATAGCAGAATGAAGAATTGTTTGACAAAGTCATTGTATGTTTGACAATAGATGGCTGCTCATATGCTGAAAACCAATGTAATATCACATAGCTGCAATAGACTTACCAATCCAAGGCATTATGAATTATTAGGTAACCAGCCAGCAGTGTATTAAACACAAAACTCACTGTAAGTTTAAAGTAAGGCAAATCCATAGAGGGGTGTTCGGTTTGGCATTTGGTTACATGCCTATTTTTCATGTTGGCATGTTACTACGTACGTAGCCTACTCTTTTTATATACACTGTAGGCCTTTTCCTAATAAAATGCATCCAGACAGGAAGGCACTTTGTCATTGGCAGGGCAGAGGGGCAGGGGCCCTGCCTGTGCAAGTCCATGTGCCTCTGCAACTACAAGATAAAAGTGTTAGCAATTGCTTGTCAATTCATGTTTCCTGTGTTACCTTGGTTAAGTTGTAGTAGATGTAATTGTTAATTCAAGTTAGCTCACGTGAACTGTCTCCGGAGGGAACCTTTCATATCTGTCTGTCTTACCTGTGGCTGGTGGATGCTAGCCTTAGTCATGTCACCATTACGTTTTTAATAAAAGAGAGACAAATTCCATATCTTGAGAAAACAAAACTTTATTGATGGTTAGTTTTAGGTGGAAGAACCATAGTGCATGCACATACAATGACGGGGTAGGAAGCCTTTCTCGTACCACAACACCTACTGGAAGCAGAGATCGTATAAAGTCGCCTTTAGAGTCAGGCGTTATGCATTCGTCACACACAATGGAGGGCAGGAACCTCAAAGGCTACCGCTCCTGCCTTAAATTTTTTTTTTTTAGATAATAAAGTGTTTAGTTTAAATGTTTTCCTGTGTTATTTGTTATACAAAAGGGAGATATGTGACAACATCGCTAGTTGGGAATAGTTGTAAACAGAATATGGTGGAGGAAGTGGCTAGCTAGCTAGCTTGCAACGTAGCTGCAGCCGGGCTTACTCCTCCTGCCTGTGTAGCGCTTTTCAAATCCACCACAGCTAATAATTTAATAATTAATTCATATTTACATCATAGATTTATCCTGTTCACAAATCATAATATTTTTCCAGAATAATTTTTTAATCAAACAGTTTATTTTTCAAAGTGTAAAGGCTGTTCTAGAAAAAAATAAGAAAATAACTAAAAAACAAAACAAGAAAATAATGTCACATTAAGACTGATGTGAAACCTGCTGAAATAAATCATTGCGAAACAGTACAACAGACAGCGCTGATATGTGTCACAGGCTTAGGATGGAATGAAAAAAATACAGCGTGTGTGCAAAATAGTACAGTTGACAAAAATACCATGAAGATATATCTACATAGTAATTGCATTACTTGTAAAGAGATAATACAAATCTGAATATGATTCAATAGAAAATGAGATAGCTCTCCCTAACAATTGTTCTACAGCTCTAAATCTAAAACATCATATCGTGTGTTTGATATAAGTGAACATCTTCACTGCACAGCTCAAATATAATACACTGTTGGTTCTATGCCTTTTCCCCACCTTTAATTACAAATAATCATAAACATGTATTCTTCAAAAACAAACTGAATTAAACAAAAAAAAAATTCCTAATCCCAAAGAAAAAATAGTACTGGTGTCATGAGCACCAATATTTTCTTTCCTCTGAATCTCTCCTGTAATATAAAACTCAATTATACCAATCAGTATACTGGAAGTTTATATAAAAACATCTGCTTTTGAATGGCCAACACTATAGAGGGATTGGACTAAGCAACTAAATGATTCAACAGTTAACCTGCCATGGAAATACCACTTTTTTATTTCTTCTTGTCTCATAGTTCATATCTAAGTAAAATCTTCACTATACACAGAAACACCCCAGATAAATCTGACCACAACCTTTGGCTTGGAGTGATGAAAGATAAACCCTATAGTGTCTGTCAAAAATTCAACAGTCTAGACAACTCGCCGATGACTATACACCATCCACATACAACTATGCTTCACCTATCCTCACCTAGCCTTTAAAGTTCAGAAAACAAACGTTACCTAGCCCATTTTCCAAGAATCCTTTGCTTAGCAGCACCCAATAGCACCCCCCCCTCCCCAACCCTTAAAAACAAACAAATCTCACTTTGCTGAAGTCGTAAGAGGAAGCGCTGAAGAAGCTCAGAAAGAAAACTCAAGAGAAACGACACTTGACTAGTATAGTCACTTAAACACTGTTACAAAACAGAATTACCCCAAAATGTGACTATATAACAGGTAACAACCTGTAATCTTACAGGGTTGGAGATCTTTACAAGCCCTAACAATTGAAATCTGTAATGTTGTTTTTTTAATTAATCTTCTAATGTAATAATCTAGCAGCTCTCTATTAGTACCACAGAAAAAATCTCTACAGCTGACAATCTATGTTTAAGTCTTTAGAAATTAAAAACCCACAATATCAAAATACACAGCACAAAATATCTGAGGTATAAGATGAAAAATATCAGCTGTCTTTTTAATTCAGATTCATTTTTTTGTATTGCATTACCCAGGCCTCGGAGATCTTTCGCTCGCTGTCATTCTCTCACACATACACAAGCACACACTCTCTCTTGCTCTGCCCTGTTGGAAGGTTGTGAATAGCTGTTGTGAGGGGGTGCGCCCGGGGCGGGGTCAGTAGGGCGCAAAGCGACTGTAGCCTCCCCGGTATATGCTGGCCTGGAGAGAGGAGAGAACCAGGCCGACATCCTCGGCGTGACTCCTAGTTTTGGCGTCTGTCAGCGGGGCGAAAGCGTTCTGAAACACATACGGCAAACACACACACACACCCACACACACACAGTGACACGACGCAACATTGTAGACACACACACACACAGTGACACAACACAACATTTTATAGACACACACACACACACACACACAACACAACATTGTATAGACACACACACACACACAGTGACACAACACAACATTGTATAGACACACACACAAACATACACACACACACACACACAGTGACACAACACAACATTGTATAGACACACACACACACACACACAATGACACAACAACAATGTATAGACACACACACACAGTGACACAACACAACAATGTATAGACACACACACACACACACACAGTGACACAACAACAATGTATAGACACCCACACAATGACACAACACAACATTGTATAGACACACACACACAGTTACACAACACAACAATGTATAAACACACACGCAGTGACACAACAATGTATAGACACACACACACACACACAGTGACACGACACAACATTGTAGACACACACACACACACACAGTGACACAACACAACATTGTATAGACACACACACACACAGTTACACAACACAACAATGTATAAACACACACGCAGTGACACAACAATGTACAGACACACACACACACACAGTGACACGACACAACATTGTATAGACACACACACACACACACACACACACACAGTGACACAACACAACATTGTATAGACACACACACACAGTGACACAACACAACAATGTATAAACACACACGCAGTGACACAACAGTGTATAGACACACACACACACACACGCACACACACCCACACAGTAACACACCACAACAGTGTATAGACACACACACAGTGACAACACAACAATGTAGACACACAACATTCACATACAAAACAAAGACTCATTTTGGCAATAACAACCATTCACACACACACACACACACACAGACACACACACACACACACACACACACACACACACACACACACACACACACACACACACACACACACACACACACACACGCACAAACACCATTGTTAGCCTCCCTCAGCCCTGCTTCGACCGCCGGGCGTATTTGAATGTTACGTTACCGTTAATGGGGGCCAAACCCATTGGGAGTTCAAACGACCCCTGACCCCAGTGCCCTGAGCGGGGTGGGCTGAGCATCATGCAGCAAGCATACCAAGGAGCCTCATGCCAGGGAAGCATGCCAACAGCTACAGTATGGCACATCACATAAGTACTGTTCATGAACCAACAAACAGAGATGGAGGTGAATACAAACACTATTCACAATGGATAGTAACCTTCAGTCAAAATAAAGATGATAAGCAAGTACAAGTTTACTCTTCCGTTTAAATGCTTTCTAAGCTGTTTGTCATGAATGTTCTAAACAACGTCATACCACTGAATAAAAAACAATTTAAAGCTACAGAGTTTTAGCTTGATTTTATGCTTTTAGTAGTTATTTTACAATACCTTGTGTGTGGTTTGTCATCTTACAAATTGAGCATGCTGCCATCAATAATTACCACCCGTTGTCTCCATTGTCTCTCAGTGGGTGAGCGTTAAATCCGAACTACAAAAATGGCTGCCACTACTCGTAGGTCCCAGTCTCAATATCGTTGACGCAAACGCAACACCTCTGGTGAATGCTGGGATCACTTCTCTAGCGGGCAGTAGAAAGCAACTCTAAGTAAAATATTGTATTTTGGACATGGAATGTATGAAGCAAGTTTGTATGCTTTTATTCAAATGTATACAAATGTAATGTACATGATTTTAAGCATTTTAATGAGAGTTGTTGCTCTCTGAACTAAACATATCCCAACTTTAACACATTATGCAACCCAGTGATGACTCCCCAAATGCTATCTTTGTGGAAAAGGAGTTATCACATTGTTTCAGTAATGTAACAATATTTAGAAATAAATATCACAGTCAACCTTATTTCGAGATGGGAGTGAATTTTGAATCCCACCAAATCGACCTATAACAAAAACAGAACTAATATTTTCCCCCACATTGAAAGAAATGAGATTGTGAGAGGAGATCAGATGACTTGTTAAGATGAACATTCAGTGATTTCTCCTCCCAGAAGCATGTTTCCACAACAATAGTGATATTTCACCACAGCCCCTATCTCTCTCTGTCTCTCTCTCTCTCTGTCATTTAACCACACCTCGCACCCGCTCTTCCAATTCCCCCCACGGCTGCAGCACTTCTTACTGTAGGTGGAGGGATTTAATTATCAAAATGACTAATTATTCCATTAGCGCGGGGCGAGGTGGTATCCACCAAATTAGAAATATAATAACTAACACAAAGCATGGAGACATTCTTCACCTTTTAGAGGGGGATTAATGTGGCATTTGGACTGGCGTTAACTCCACACACAAATTCAATTACATTTCAGCGAGGACACGTCAAAACACTGTCAGGCACATGCAGAGCAGCAGGGGAAGTGAGTGGGGCCAGAGAGAAAGACAACACGGAGGTAGGGGCGGGGGTGGGGAGGAGAGAGGAGAGAGGAGAGAGTAAGGAGGCGATTGCGGAGCAACAAGGAAACAAAAGGGAGAGTCAAGAGAGCAAGGCTGGGTCTTACCACGGCACCGACGCTGTATGTGGCTGCTGGAGCGAGTGGGTGGCTGTAGGGGTCCGCAGCATATACTCGTCCGTAACTATGGAGACCACACACAAACAGCAGACAGACAGATCTGGTCAGGTGAAGTCACCCCGCTCAAAGGGTGCTAAAGACAGATAAAGCTACACGCGCGCACACATGCACACACAAACAAAAACAATTAAATCAGTCTGCGAGTGTGTGTGTGTGTGTGTGAGGGACTTCAACATTACAATATGTGCTGCAGTAAAGTGGTTCTTGGGCTGCAGGTCTGTTCATGATATATCTGTTAAAAAGATCACAGGGCACAACATTGGGATTGGCTGGATTTGTCTGGGCCCATAAAGGATTTACTGTTTGGAGCTGAAATGCCGGGATGATTTGGAGGATGATGTTGGAGAGGCCTTAAAGGCAGAGCAAGGCCTGCAAGGTAACGTCATGACACAAATGAAACATACATGAGAAGATTAACAGCCGTCCAGGTCAGCCTGTCTGTCATCTGACAGTCAGCCAGAGGGTGGACAGACGCACAAACAGAGACAGTGTCCAGTATTACAGAGACAGAGGCCTTCTAATCTTCCTTCTGAGCTTGGCTTCCTGGTTGCACCCCCAACAATCCTACCCCCCAGCCCTGATAAGGACCAATCAGAGGCTGGGGCCCGCGCCTATAAATGATCTGATTTGCATAGTGGCCCAGTGGCTGAAGAGATTAGAAGTTAATCCTGATTACTTGCGGACATTGTTATTCAGTGTATAGTAACCCCCCCACCCCTCTACTGGCTCAGCACAGCATTGCCTTGACCTATCTTATCTCCCCGCACAGACCCAATCCCATAATGTGCGTGTGTGTGTGTGTAGCGATGTAGCGAGGTGTAGTCACAAAACAAATTCAGTCCGTCGTGGTTTTTAATGTGACCCTGAAGTTAAATGATAAATAGGGGGGGGGAACGTTTGACAAAATGTACACTAGCACTGTCGAAAGACAGAAAGAAGAAAACATCAATATCCCAACAAACATTATGTTTAGCTGATGATATCTTCATTGTTTCTTATTCTCTCCCTCCATCTCCATCTCCAGCACAAAAGCAGACACTTCAGTAAGCAGCACGTGTACAAGGTAAAACTAACTCCTTTCTCTCTGCTGTGGAGTTAGAGTGGCTGTGATTGGCTGATGGGAGGAGAGCAGCGTGCGTTCTGCCAGCGCTGATAAGATTCACGCTCCAAAAAGACACTGCAGCACTCATATGTGTGTGTGTGGAGGGCGGAGAGCTGAGTGGTGTCTTCACAGAGGATAGGGGGGATTGACAGGGGATGAATAAGGGATAAAGAGGAGCTATATGGAGGGTGGTGTGATGGAGAGGGTCAGCGCTGAAGAGGGCAGGAGACAAATCCTGGCCATTTGTAATGGGAGGGCCACCAATTCACATAATTCACTAGCAGGTGAAACGTCACAATGATCAGAAATGTCACAGATCAATGAGCACCTCGCTCATTGTTTTCCTGAACAATATACAGTATATATGGGCACATCCTATGAACACACTGTAATCCTTTTTTAACTGGGGGATCTTATTCATGTCTACTGCATAAATCTTTATATTCCATAACAGTGTGTATCTTAGTCATGGAGATATTTCATAACAGCATACATATGCAGATATTGCCAACACAAAGAGAGGGGTTTGCTGCAGAGAACTGTACAAATGATTGATGCAACAGTGAAGCAGATAATCTGATCTCAAGGGAGCATCTTTACACACCATATGTAAACCTGCGTGTGTGTGTGTGTGTTTGCATGCCTTCACGTTACGTGCACTGAAGGCAAGAACATTACAGTCCATCTGGCTTTCACCTTTCAAGGCCAAGGCCAGATGGGCCATTCTTTTAAATGTGTGTGTGATTATTAACAGTAGTCAAATACAAGCATTACTGTATGCCATTTTTCCCAAGCCCTATTAGTTTAGCTCATCTGCATCACTGATCATGTGTGTGGTGATAACAGTGCACGCAGGGCTAGTGCTGCGTGTGCACGCGTGAGCACGCGTGTGCACGTGCGTGAGCAGAACAGGCTCAGACAGCATCTCCTCAGCGGCCTGTGTTGAAGATGTCTGCATGTTGTAGCCATCACGTAGTCACACTGCGCGCCTACTAAAACGTGACGCTACAGTATGTACCAACAGAACTCTACTCATGCATACAGCATGCATTCATGGGAGGGCCCAGGGACGGGTGAGAGGCTCATGCAAAAAGATGTGTGAGGAGACTGGTCACCTATTCTGTGTATGTATGCAAACTGTGGGGGAAAGTCTGTTTTGCAGTGAAATGTCTCCGCCTCTTAAAAGCAGGTGTAAT
Organism: Typhlichthys eigenmanni; assembly: GCA_027564635.1. Classification (NCBI taxonomy): domain Eukaryota; kingdom Metazoa; phylum Chordata; class Actinopteri; order Percopsiformes; family Amblyopsidae; genus Typhlichthys; species Typhlichthys eigenmanni. The sequence goes on along the minus strand of JAODUK010008400.1, from coordinate 16,687 downwards.
CCAATTAGTGCGTTTGCTTGCATAGGAGAAACAATGGCAGTCATTCAAGAAAAGACAAAGAAAAGGAGACGTGCTGAGACGATTTTCTCTCTGGTGCCCTGTTTGAAGAAATATTTTCCTTTGTTCACCGTTTAATGTTGTGCCATCTACTTCCATACGCTATAGCATTTATATTATTTATAGCTCATATATAATATTTTTGGGTGGGTGTAGAATAACACCACTGTTATCTCTAAGTTTGATGATACCTTACAGACAAGTATATCTACTTTATGGTCGCTGAGAGTCAGTGCTCGTTATAAACCAGGTGCTGCGCGTTACAGATAGGACGGTGCCATGCGCTGATTACGTGATCATCTACGTTAGGGTCATCCAACATAAACTAAAAAGTCTTTATGTTCTCTAATGTACTACAGCTCTGCACTGACATAGCTGCACTAGCTTGGCCTTCCACAGGTAGTCATGGAAGAGCCCCAGCCATCTACCTCCTGTAGGCCTGGACCAAGGTCTGTCACTATTTACAGGTCTGCCATAGAGGTGAGCAGTGCTATTAATGGTTAGTCACTTCGTAATAATATGAATACATATCTTGATCTTAGCCTAATAGCCTGCATAACAGTCATAATAAGAACAATAATAATAATTATTATTATTATTATTTTTATTATTATTATTACATTTTCAAACACCTTTCAAGAAACCCAAGGACACTGAACAACAATTTTCAAGCAAAAACAGTAATCATAGAAAACACACAAATAACACCAGAGCAAAATTACAACCAGGTTAAGCCATGGGAAAAGCTAGCATGAACAGGTCAGTCTTGAGTCTGTTTTATTATGATTATAGATGATTATAGAGTCTTAGTTGTGCGTTGCAGAAGAGAGAGTGTTTTTTAGGGGCAGCAACGCTGAGAGCCCGGTCCTCCATGGTGCAAAGTGTAGTTTTTGGGACAAAAATACAGTGCATGAAATGTGCTGTGAAATGTTCCGATTCATATGTGTCAAAAGCTTTCACACCATATGCAATGTGTTTTGTTCCCCTAATGTTCACAAAACCACAAGAAACCTGAGAATACAGCGAATGTTGGAACAGCAATTGGGGAGTTGAAGGCTGTGGCGATGACCACATAGCACATAGCACATAGCAGGCACATCTATGGGTGATGCTTTGAGATGTGTTGATGTTTCCAGCAACCTGTCCGTTAATCTTACAGCGCATACTCAGGACACCGTATATTCAGCTGGTTGTAATCATTCTACACCATAGCTCTTGAATCACATGGGTCTGGACCTTTTAGCAAAGAAAAAAAAATCCACTTAAATATGCATATGAATGCTACATACTGATAGCAACATGGTCTGTGTTATCTTTTAATTAGTTTCTGAGCCATAAATCGGTCATATATAGCCCCCTGTTGTGCAAATTATTGCTAATTCAAACCTACATATCTTGGAAAAAGTTAACTTGGAGTGCATGATGGAGAATAATGAATTATGAATCAAAATGAATAAAGTTGGACGAGCTCTGCACAATTATACGTCCATATTACATGCCAGTCCTTACTAATTTAACACAAATTATTCATTGTGTTATTAATAATTCTATTATTAATAAAGCAGGATTCAGGACCCTAAAATATCAATTCAGTCACCATTGTCGGATGTCACAGCCTCAGAAACTTTGTACTGTGGATCAGTTCTCTCCACATGTTAATATGCACCAGGAAACCCTGCTGCATCTCAATTTCTGTTTAAAGAGAAATAGATGTCCTTCTGAGATCTTGATGCTGTTCAGAGCACATGTCTCTGGTCAGTCTGATGAACGCTATATTAGGATTCTATTGCGCTTTGTCAATTTAGAGTTGATCATTTTCATAATAATACCATAATGTAAAACTCTTATATTTCATTAGAATAGAATTCCTTTATGAAGCAAATAACTCCTGACTGACAAGACACCCATTTGTGTGTAGTTACTTTTGTGGTTGACATCAGTGTTGTTTTGGTGTGCCACTACCATACAAATGTATCTCTATCCATCTACATCTAACATAGCTCTCAGAATCATATCACACCCACCTACTGCTTCAAACAAGCCACCAATAAGTGAAATAAATAGATACAATCATGTTAAAGGTGAGAGATACACAGGAGAGTATCTTCACCCCATCAGTATCTTCCTCTGTGCTGTCTGTCTGTCTGTCTGTCTGTCTGTCTGTCTGTCTGTCAGCAGCCAATAGAATGCCCCCCAGGAAAATAAAGGAAGGAAAGGAGACTGTTTGGGTGATGAAGACCTACCTGTCACTGTATGCAGCAGCTGTGGCAGCAGTAGGCTGGGCGTATCTGTAGGCAGCGTAACCACCCTGCACACACACACACACACACACACACACACAAGAAAAGAGACGGTAGAAACAGTTAATATTTGCCCACATTGTTTCATTATGTAGTGCTGAGCTCAGCATGGACTAATACATGTCAACACCAGTGACACGTTTCAAATGAATATAGAGTGCTTGTGTATTTTAAATTCCTCATTAATAAGATCCTGAGCAGAGACTGTGTTAACGGGTAATTATGCCCAAATATGACTTGGAGTTTTTGTGGCCAATTTATAATGACGTGAGGTTGAGACTCCATTGTGTGTGACAGGCCAAACCACAACCACAGTCGGTCTGACCAATCAGCATTGTACTGGCAATACAGGTGGTGTTTAGCTGTGTATGTTAACAGTACAATGATAGACAATCATGTCAGCTCATGCAGTCGTCTGCCAAAGTGCCTGCACTTTTCTAAAGTTATAATAGACAGCTTCCCAGATGGCTCTGATGTGCCATGTAGCACCTCGGGTTAGGAAGAGATGAGAGAATCAGGTTTGCCTAAATTGTCCGGAATTATGCTTTAAATAACCCAGACTAACTTTATATTGGCACTGCCCCCCTCTTATCTTCCTCTCCACGATTGGCCACTGCTTCCAATCACACAACAGCACTGCCCTTAAAACTGATTACCCGTCAACAAATGAGAATTTGTCTAAGAAAAACAAAACACTTTCAATGTCAATTGTTCAATAAATCTCTCTCTCTCTCTCTTTCTCTCTCTCGCACGCATACACACACACACACACCCGTAAGTGCGGACACAAACACAATGAGAAGAGCAGCCAATGTGCAGGGATGGAGCTGTGATCAGAACTGAAGCGCTCAATGTGCTTGTATGCATGCAGGTTTATACAGAGCAGTAAGAGCGTGCGCACTGTGATAAAGCAGCAGTTTGATGATCCTATAACATTATGACATTTCATTACATAGCATTTATCTATTGATAGTTAACTGTAGTCACTGGCCAGCCTAAACTGCCACTTCTGACTAACAAATCCAACCTAGACGAGGTCCCCATCTGACAGCTTCATTAAACACCAACACATCATCATCATCATCATCATCATCATCATCAACAGTGAAGAGACAACTGCAGGACGATGGCCTGGTAGACAGAGGTTCGTAGAAAAGCCACTGACACTGGCTAAGAAGAGGAAAAGATACAACTTGCAAAAGAACACATCAAGCAGGTTGAATGAAATGTGATCGTCTGGGGATCCGTTGGTGCTGGTAAGGAGGAGATGTAAATAGAAACTGGCTTATCAAACACAGAAGGCGATCACTCCTTACTTCATCTAACAACAGGACAACCCTAAGCACTGCTTCAAATTATGCAAGAACTATGTCGTGAAGAAGCAGCCAGCTGGCATTCTGTCTACGATAGAATAGCCGGCGCAATGCCCAGACCTCAATCATATCGAGCTGTGCTGTGGAAGCGGCTATGGTGAAAAAAGTGCCAATCCAATTTATGGGAAGTACTGTACGTCAGGAAGCTTGGGGTGACATTTCTATAGATCACCTAAACAAATGACAGCTTGAATGCTCAAGGTCTGCATGGCTGTAATTGCTGCAAATGGCAGATTCTTTGATGAAAGTGTGAACAACTGATTTATTTGAAGCGCACGTTGTCGCCAACCTTGTAAATGTCTCGACTATTGTACATTTTCCCTTTACACATTGTTTTCATATTCATGAAAATCTGAGTTTTTTTTCTCCCAACTTGGTACCACTACAATAATCCTACCCATATAAAGGGTTTATGAATGGCTTATAATTAATTTATTAATTAGGTTATGAACAATTTAAAATCCTGAATAAACTGTTATACCACATTAGATTAATAGGGACAATGGTTGTCAAGCTTCTGCCCTGGCAATGTGTGCTCCCGCAGGGTCCCTGTGACCACTCCTCCTCCCCGCAGCTGAGAGACATTCCTGGCCCCTCCTCCTTCACACCGGCAGCTCATTGACTCTTACTGTTTGGCCTCTTTGCAAACCCTTCTGTTTGCCCTCATTCTCTGTTTGATTGTTCTTTGATGCGACCTGTCTGTTTGCCTAGTTTTGTTTGTCCTGGAGAAGTATTTGAGCCATGTGGCTGGCAGAGAAGTAATATTTAATTTACAACCATATTCACCTTTGGTGTTATTTTTGTTTTTGTCAAGATAATTAAAACTTGCTGACTGCATATCTGCGTTTGGGCCCAGTCTCTTTACAAACCCTGACAATGGTGACCTGTTGCAAGCCAAATAGTTAGCCAACATTTATAACTTGACTCCTAAGGCTCAGACCGGACAAATAGCTTACTTTGTCTTCTCCATTAGTTATCCTTCCTTAGTATCTGTTGGTCACTGAGTTGATTTCCCCCATCCATATTTATGTATCTTAGCATCTCATATTTTTGACAATTTATTACAGTTACAAACTGTTTAAAGTGAGCCTTATTGTAAAGTGTGAAACACATCACTGTTTACTAATGAGTTATTAATATGTATAACTGGCAAAGGGGAGCCATATTGTAAAGTGTAAAACACATCACCATCTACAAATTAGTTACTAATATTAATAATTAATTAGTAAATAAGGAAAACATCTTGCACAAAACTAAAACAATTATCGACAACAGTCTTCAGTAAATCTGTGCTGGATATTGGTAGACTATGTTTAATTTTTCATCTTGGTATTTTTTGTTAATGAACAAAAAGTAACCATCATCATAGCTACTAGCCTACAGCAATATGCTAATAGGCTACTGTTAACTGCTAACAGTAGCCTATTTTATCTATTTATTTGATTAATTTTAATGTAGGCTACATAGCAAAGACAAGGCTACGCTATTTTTATTATTATTAAACCTTTATTTTACCAGGAGAAGACTCATTGAGATACAAATCTCTTTTTCAAGAGTGCCCTGGGAAAGCTATGTATGAAGGCCTAATATTGGCTACATGAAAAAGAATTAAACAAAATGATAAACATGTTGATAGATAGGTCTAGTAGACCTAGGCTACAGTACATCCAAATTCTAATATTGTTTATATTATATTAACAGTTAAAGTAATTTGATCAACTTATTTATGACGGTTACATAGCCTACCATTTTATAAAGTCCATTAACAAAAAAATATCAAGAGTAAAAATAAAACATACAAAGTTCCAGGAAAATGTCCAAATAAAGTAGGCTAGCATTAACCTAGCAAAACGAAATCCTCTGCAGGGCTACTGTCCATGAATAAAATGTCCATCCTTCCATCGACGGCAACAATATCCCAAAACCAAAAATGTCTCAACAAAACGTTGAATCCAGGGATAATACTAAATATCATCTTCAAAATCGTCAAATGTTCCACACCTCGAGTTCTAACAGCAACAAAAACAATATCCACTGAATTAATTATACCACCAGATCTTAAATTCAATTATCAAATCTAAAACTCTCACTTTACGTATGGAGAGACCAAAACATAAGATAATTTTACAGTAGCATACATGACAGCAAGAGCTGAGAACAGATAGATAGCAGTAACTTGCAGATCGCAGACATAGCTATAGATAGCAGATCTTGCCAAATATTGAGCCCACATGAAAACAGTAATAACTGTTTAATAATGATTTATAAATTGTTTATAACCTCACTAATAACCTAATTGTTAATCATTTATCAATTGTTTATAAGGGTAGTCTAATTGTAAAGTGGTAGCCTCATTCCCTTACTTACAAACAGTAGACCATATACAAGGAAGTATTCCGTCATGAACACAAAATATTTTACTCTTGCTACACTATTACAGACATTTTAATGAGTTGGATTCTCTCTCTATTTTCAGATTTTTTGCTAAGTAACACTGACATTCAATAGTTATGTAAGTAAGAGTAACTCCACCCCCTTCCCACATCCATGAAGGGCAGCTTGCAGCAGGCTTTGTGGGCGGAACCAATTTTAATTTTAAGAGCGAACAGAGTACCCAACCAATGTAGTCTTATGTATTAGACATACTGTATGTTATGTTTACACTCACACTGCAATTTATAGGCCAGGCCACTGGGCTCACTATATTGAGACTAAAATGCCTAGCAGACAGTTTATGTCCTTATTCACACAAGATACACAATAATGTATTATACAGTAGTCATATTTGCAGGTTTTCATGTTTAAGGTTGGTGAAGTCAGCCTGGCAAGATGGAAAACAGGCACCATAATTAATAATTTGCCTCTGTGCTCCCACTATGCTCTTCCCCTCATCGAGTCACCGTGAACCCCTTCAGCATCACTACACTGTGGAGAGGTGACCATGGCCATGGCAGGAGGATGAACTGGTCACCATGGCAATAGTCACAGTCCAGCCTAAACTGTCACTTCTGACTAACAACAGGTCCAGCGGCAACTGTCGACAGGCGAGCAAACACACATGCGCACACACACACACACACACAGAGAAACGGTTGTGTACATTATGTGTGTGTGTCTATTTGAGTGTATGTGTGTTCAGTCTTCCACACAGGGGAAATCCCTAACCCATCACACTGGCTGACTTACTATAGATACAGTACAAACACACACATACACACACAGAGAGTAAGAGAGAGAGCGAGACAGACAGACAGATATAAGGATTGTGCTTACAAACACAATGATATTATCTACTAACCCTAAGCTGTTGTGATCCTACATTCTTTGTTTAGCTGCTAACCTAACATTTTGCAACACAGACTTTGTTTGTCTCTATTTGTGTAACTTGACCCCATCTGGCTTGCTGTGTGTGAAACAGGAAGGTCCCCAGAAGTCCTGTTAATGAGGATTAAATGATGTTATCACTGTGTGTGTGTGTGTGTGTGTGTGTGTGCGTGTGCATGTGTCTTGAGGGGAAATTAAAAGAGATCTCTCACCACCTCTGTTCACACATTAGCTACCTTGTACCGCGCCTGGTTAATTGGAGATCTGCTCACGCATGTGTGTGTGTGTCTTATTCCTGTGTTGAATTTAAATTTTTGTTACGGCATGGGTGTTTACTTGAGTGTATATTTACTTATGTATGTTTATGTTTGTGTATCTGCATGTTTGTTATATGGGTCTATTGCCAACCATATGCTAACATGTACTTGTCCGCAAAACAATGTGATAATTGGATACCAAATGTTTGGAAAACAAAAACCTTTCCTGTAAACATATGCTGCCCCAGTTTGGTTATGTACTTTGATCATATATTTTAAATGGACAACCACAGAATTGTCCGATTGTGTTTCTAACACCCCCAAAAACATGAAAATCTGATATATTAGTAAACTGCCATGTTTTGTTTGCAAACAACTGTGCATGTGACAAGGGGAGTTTATGTAGGGTGGGGGGGGAGGCTTCCAAGCTGCAGATAGCAGAGCTCTCCAAGACGTTTGCATAGCGATGAACAGGGGGCTTTATTTCTTCTCCAAATGCCTCGAATTTACTTGAAGGTTGAGTATACACGTTGGTGAATAGATGTCAATGTGGCTCTTTGAAGGCACACAAATATCACTAGACTAAATGGACGCAATACGGCGTGCCACTGTCACACACAGGTAAGAGAGGCATTATTGTATTTGAAACCAAAACACCAACAACAACAATAAGCTGTGATTTTCCCTTTAAAACAACTGTACCCTTGTAAACCTACAGTACATGTCCATGAAACCCAGTTTGGTATGCAGATGAATACTGGGCTACTGGTTAATATTTCTGTCAACAATCCTTTAGTCTAGTTCATGGTCCCCTTTAGCAAAATTCAGCCCTGTTACTGTAAATCCACTCCTTTCATACCATGGACTAATATTAGACTTACTATCATCATAATAAACGTACTAACAGGTATAAATGCGTGTGAGTGTATGTTGCATTATGGGTTAGCAGTGTCCAGCTGGGGTTAGCGAGGAACAGTGTTACATGTTACACAGTCATTGTTAAAACAATGTTCATTCATTGTTCATTTCATTGTAATTGTTAAATCTAGAACAAAACAAAAACAACAAAACAGATATGATGTTTTTTAGCTGCTCATTCTGTTCTGTAGATGAGTATGAGGGGGTTGGTGTTTGCATAAAGCCACAAGTCACAGACCATACGGTTTTGGTGGTGCAGCATGCAACATACCAGTAATTAATACTTACATAAATATCTGCACCATAAAATCCATCCTGGTAAACAACACTGCAGAGGATGCAAACACAAACGATACAAACAGACAAACAAAAAAACATTCATATTAGTCCATGTTCACATGCAGGCTAGCTACCAACCCCTGTCTCAGCAGAGAAGGGTTAGTTCAGTCCAAAAAGACACCAGACACCAGAGAGGAGAGGAGCCAAATAAGGGTGCAAGCACCCTTCCTTTTCTGCTTGGTTTGGGCATGGTGCGGAGGCTGGGGATATCCAAATAACTAGACACTATTGTCAATCTGCAATCAGAACTGCAAAATATGTTTGTGAATGGGGTTACCATTATCAATCACAAATTAAGACATATGGTCATTTACCAAGGGCATATAGATTTGGTAGAAGCTTCTTTGCTACTGCCAATATCCTTGTTACTAAAAGCACAAACTTAACCTAAAGTAATTACAGACATGGTTTGTAGGTACTGTATATTGACTGTGAACACAAACATCATGTATTTGACAGTATCAGGATAATCCTGCCTATTTGAGACACCAATGTTAGATACCATAACGATAACAAATATTACTTTTCAAGCTACAGTAACAATATAATGGCCATACTTGGACATGGATCAAGCTAGGAGAGAGAAAAAAACCCCTGAAGAATTATAAATCATAATGAATGCTATTAGCCTCAGTACGTACCAATCTGAATACTGGCGGTACTATACAGCAATGGACAGAAACATAGCGCAATCGTGGAGAAACAACATGTAACACTTACGGTAAATAAATAAGGCAATAGCAATTAAATTATAAAGAGTTAGCAATGGAACAGTTGGCTATATTAATTTATTTAGCAGACGAGTTACACAAAATAGTTCATAATGACACCATTATCATAATGTAATTTTAAAGTTGCTTAAACTGACATGACATTAGCAGTTGAGCATTCCTTTATTTTACAAATAACTCCATAACAATGGAACATGTAAATGGAAACTTTGATAGAAATTGCTTAGAGGCCATAACCAATGAAATTTAGAAAAGTCTAGATGTTTCCCCATTTTAAAAGGACAAATAATGTCTGAGAATCATGGGATGTTCAAAGTGACCAACACTTCATAACACGAAAAGGTTTTTTATTTTATTTTTTAATATATGGTATATATAAAAACATCCCTTAATATTGGTAGGAACATGTCCTTACCCCAACCTACACCGAGTGTTTAGCAAACACAACTAACAAATATAGAGTATCAACATGTATTTACAGTAAAAGCATACTTGTAGGTTGCATTATAATTAGGTTTGATGTCTGTGCATCTATTGGCTGCTGGCGAGGATTATGTAAAAAACAAACTGTGACACAGAGAGCCAATTACAGTCTCCTTAACAAGTAACCATCTTTTATTGCCTCTCGTTCTGCGATGCTATCGCCATCTGAGGATATGGAAAGCTATATGACTAAGACAAAGCAGTTGATTGCTCGCCGAGATTAAAAAAAGGCCTCTTGGTACAGCATGTGTGTGTGTGTGGCAGGGTTATTCAGGTTACGAGAGACAGCTGACTCTTGATGTGGCTTCCAATATCAAGGTCTGTAATACAGTGTCTGTGCGTAATAGCGGCAGACCTCACATTTAAAGTTAAAGGCTCCTCAGAGGGTGTAAGGAAGCCATGTCTATGTGTCGCCTGCTCACTCCCAGTTCTCACCAGCAATTAGACTGGTTTGGGCCATTTGCGCTTTCTTTGACAATCAATAGCATCTGAAATGCCAAGGTGTCCCAGCGCGGCTACCTGGTGTGTGTACTATCTGACCCGAGCTCAGCTACATGACCAAGACATGTGCAGATGATTGCACATATCGGCTTATTGATAGCTTGTCATGTCAGCTCCCTCGGAAGATAAGAAACTAAATTGTATTGACGTGCACGCACGCACACACACACACGCGCGCACACACACACACACACGCACACGCACACACACACACTCTCTCTCCCTAGCTTGGGCACACTTTTTCATTTGGAGTTGGCACTTTGTCCCCTAAGACAGACATTTCTAATAAAAATATATCACAGTGTGCATTAATAATTCACCGTACGACCGCTGCCGGGACAATTAAGCAGAGCGTTAATGAAAGTACAATCTGTAGCGCATATCTTTTTGTCAGGCTCACAGTCACAACTAGATGTGTGTCTGGGGTGGGAGTGACACCCTCGGTGGCTGTATACTTATTCATTCACTCACTGATTCATTAGGAGCCTTCCACTAATGAACCTCCATAGAGAGCCGCCTGTCATTAAGAGCAACCTGAAGACATAGAGGTGCCACAATCTGTGATCATGTGACTATGCACAAAGCACAGAGAGGTTGGCCTCCCTCCCTCATCCCTGGAGGGGGGGTGGGGGAGTGGGGCAGGCTAATAGACCTGGCCAGGTAACCAGTGAGACCCAGTGTCCCTGTGTCACTTCACATCTGGATGAGGTCAGTCACCTCATGCGTTTCTCCTAAGTGACAGCATTAGGGAGCATGTATGGGGCAGCCTCATGCTCATGGATGGGACATCCTACTGTATGCAGCCTAGTGCTCCCATGGTTACAATGCCAAACTGACAGCACACTGACATCACTGGCCCTCTTTTCCCAGAAGCCTGTGCAGTTTACATTAATAGACAGACATACAGGCAGATTGATAGATACAGACAGACAGGCATACAGGCAGACAGGCAGACAGACAGACAGACATACAGGTTGATACAGACATTCAGGCAGACAGACAGATAGATCTATAGATAGACAGACAGACAGACAGGCAGGCAGACAAATAGAAAGATAGACAGACAGATAAGCAGACAGATAGATAGACAGACAGACAGGCATACAGAGAGACAGGCAGACAAACAGGCAGGTAGACAGACAGACAGACAGGTAGACAGGCACACAGACATATAGCCAGGCAGGCAGACAGACAGACAGATGGACAGACAGGTAGACAGGCACACAGACAGGTAGACAGACAGACAGACAGACAGGCAGGTAGACAGACAGACAGACAGACAGGCAGGCAGGCAGAGAGACAGGCAGACAGGCAGACAGATTCACTCACCCGCCATATGCTGGGATGTGTGGTGGGGGTGCAGCTGCTCTAAAGGTGTTGTACACTGTGCGCCCTCTACCTCGTAGGTGGGCACCTCTGTATGCTGCTGCCGCTGCAGTGGCTGCTGGGTAGGGAAAACCTGGTACTGGAGAAACAGACAGAGCTAGGTGGGATGTTAGCTATACACAGTCCACACAGCTGCATTCCCTTCCTGGGTGGGGTGTGTCCATCCTCACCGATGGCTAAGATGGGTCTTGCTTGATCAGGACATGGCTTTGCCTAATGATATGCTGAGATGATAAGATGCAACTGAAATTCATTGTGTCTCATAACCACTGCCATAAAAGATCACAGACGGAGGGAATGCCACCCCATGCAAAGATCTACTGTAACACACAGATCCCTCCTTATTCAAATTAGAGAAGATATGAGACTAGAAGGGTGCAAGACCAGAACTCAATCATGGGAGAGGCATTTGCTCTCAGAGTTACAAGCTTACTAGTTCAACCACAATTCCAGACATAATTATATTAACTCCATTTGAGCTCCCTTTCCCCATCCGGTCCAAAAGCATTTGACAAAATATAAGGACAGATTTAATGCTTTTACAATCTCTTTGGTTGAACCTACAAAGTAGTTAATATGTTCTATCAATATTAACTACTTTGTAGGTTCAACCAAAGAGATTGTAAAAACAGGAAAAACAAGCCACACCACACACAAATGTTTCTGTATTTTCAGTTTTGTGTCTGTGTTTTATTCCACGATAGGTATCAACAGCTGTGTCGTCCACATCTGCAGACATGTGGCTTAACTGAAACCAAACAGTTAACATATTATACCCTTATATTGACATACTCAAGGTCATATAGGAGAAATAAGCGACTATTATAACTGCACTGATTAAACATTTGAGTAAGAAATGTTTTCTTGGTTGAAGAAGTGAAAACGAGGGAACACAAGTGCAGCCAAGTCGCTTGGTATTATTATTAACTTATCATTAATCTTAATGGGAGAGGTGATGTTGGAGGAGACGGTTGAGGCAAAGCTTAATTCGAGGGCTAGGGGGCAAGCGAGGTTGAGAGGGAGATCATGGCACTGTTTCCAACCGTAATTATACATCTCTTCAAAAGGGAAATCTAATAAAATGCTAATAGAAACATTGAATCATTCATTGACCTGATGAAAAATGGAGGCTTTGAGGAAAATGGATAAGGTTTTCTTAAAGAGAGACAGTCAGATAGGTGAGGGAGGTAATTGTTCCTATTCATCTTTTGTCACCTTCATTTGCATGACCTCGCCGCCTGAAGAGCCTAAAGTCAAACGGCAGTTGATAATGGCTCTGAACACAGACTATATCAATAATAACAAACTTTATTTAGCTAGTACTCGTTTGTGTGACAGATTGAGGATAATCATTAAAAAAACTGCCTTGCTCAAGGACACCTTGCAGTACAGTTGCTGCTGAAAGATTGAAGCAGCTTTCAAACTCTCCATTTTCATAGTTCTTCAACTAGAATTATTTTTCTTGTTTTTAATCAAATTGGAAAAACAATGTTATTCAGTAACTGCCCACACACAAATTCATAAAATGTAATACAAATATGTTTTGTATATAGAAACAAATAATTAGTTAGGAAAGGACATTTTTAAAGGAAAATGTATTTGAAGGGGTATCTATTATTAAAGCCTTGACTCTGTAAAGTAGATTCCTTACTTCAATATTACATTCAGAATAAAATATCTGCTGCTTTCATTTGGCATTCACTTCCATTGTTTCTCAACAACACACAGTATGTGCTTGCAAAGCTGCACATTATACAACAAGCTTGGGTTAAGTCTCCAGAAACTAAAAAAAAAAAAAAGAAAGAAGTTAAAAACAGGTTAACATTGGATAACAAATAACACATCAAAAAACTGGAGCAACTTGAGAATACATTAGGCCTACATGCATTAGAAGTTCCTTTCTGAGAAACAGTAGATGTTAATGGAGGATGCAAGCACTAATGTCAATGCAATGCACTAATGTCAGCAGCAAGCCTTAATATTGAGGTTAGGACACTACAGACTTAGTCCAGCCTGATCTCTCAAGCTCCAGTGTGGCTCCAGTCTGTACTGATACTGGTTCAAGTCCATGTGTGCGAAGCCTGTACTGGCAGCTCTGGGCATGGTTTAGGTGTGGCGGTGTGATAGATGGTGATAGACAGATGGTTCATCCAATCACTTGCCAAGTATTTTTTTGAAAGATCCTGGCCGTTTCCAAGGACAACATCCCAGATGGTTCTGTGTAACAAACCATCTGGAGCATCAGGTTACTACAGAGTGAAGGGTTTAACAGAAGTTCAATAGCCCTTAAATAAGCTTGTTTACGGTTTGCCACTGTGTGTCAGGGCCAGTGTAAACAAACTGTGGCACATTTGTAGAGCTACACAGCAGGGGCACATTGGCAAGTGTGTGTACTGTATGCATGTGTGTGCAGGGTGGTACAGTATGTGATTACAGAGGAGAGTTTACTCCTGACAGCAGCTCAGAACAAAATAAAAAAATTTTCAATGAGGAAAGACAGTGAAACCAAATCGTTCAACATTTCTACGCTATATTTTGCCGCTATTTTTAACCCAAATTTAAAGCAGGATGTCCCGAGGCATACACTTGTGTTTCATCCTGAAAAATACATTTCTGTTTTAGTGAGGAGTAACACCACAGTGGTGATTATAATTTCCCTTCCATGCTTCTGCAATTAAAGAAAAACAAACAAATCACAACGATACCTCAAATGCCTCATACACTACATTATTACATTGTATTACAGAGCTCTACATGGCATCTTTCATTTGATGGCTTCACTGAATTATTATTATCAGTGCTCTAAAGCAACAGTCCTTAACACCCAAACAAAAAGAACAGTGGATTTGGCCCACACAAACAAGGTCTGCAAAAGTACTGTTTATTATTTAGCTGTGTGACAGACAGAAACAGATCACTATCACTAGTGGCTTACTTTATCACTGCTGCAGATACTGTGTCCAGGCATGTTAAAGCACAAAGCAGAATGAATGCTTAATTACCTCCCAACACGTTGATGCCATTACTCATCGTCCCCCTCACGCCTCATGTCTCCCTGTCCATCAGACACTCCTTTCTCCCTCACCGTTTTCTCAATCCATCCATTTTGTATTTTTTAATTTATATGGTTTTTAACTCCATTTTATTTATAATGATGACTTATGTGTGTTATACAGTATGTGTATCTGTGTAAAATATAAAGCATTGCATTGTATGAAGTATGAAGTATGAAGTAGGTTACATACATTAGCATACATCTCACAACGTTTCCTGTCTGAAGAGGACATGTCTTAGAATCCAGTGATGACATTTTTCTAGTTTACTGTAGCTACATTTTTTGCAAATCTGCCCACAAATATACTGGGTCTTCACACTGGAAAGACCATGGGTGGGCAACTGACAGCCCATAATATCATTTAACAAAATTCGCAAGAGAGTTATTTTCTGTGGGAAAAAGGCTTTTGTACCAGGTCAGACATAGGCCTTTTTCACATTTCCGGGGTACGACTTAGCTTAGCGCATCAATGCTTCCGGTCGGATTGTATACATATTGAAAATGCTGCAAAGGAAGATGAGGGCTCATAGTTATATGATTGTTGTGTAACTTTAAGTGTATCTAAGTTTCATTACTTCCAGCAGACGAGGACCTCAAGAAGAAATTGATAATTGCTATTCGGAGGGATGAGGGGCCAACTTTCAAAGTTTTGCGGTGTAGTACCTGTGTAGTACCTATGTCTGCAGCACTCATTACCCCACGGTAATACAGACATAAGGACCGTAAGCAGGATCAAAACGGAAATGATTCTTCTACACATGTGAAAGAGGCCTATTGGCTATGTTCCAATCAATGAGACATTCCAGCAGCATTCCCATGTAAAAGCATCTTCCAATTGAAGGACGCTGCCTTTTAGGATGCCTTATTTTGGCAAATTTATAGGCAGCAATAGCATTTAATTTCTACATAGAAAACCCATGCTCACTTTGGCCGCAATCCAGGACAGGCCCATCTCGGTGCACTTAAACTGGGAATGGAAACGCAAATCAGTGTGCCGCGGCTTGCCGTGGCCAAATGTTCCAGTGGAAAAGCCCCATTAATGTAAGCAGGACTCAATAATCACATATGTGGGAGGACAGTGCACTGTCAGGCAGATTGACACTGGAGAGTTGGTTGTATTCCGTGTAAGTGTAAGTTCAGCCTTCCTTTGCTTCACAATGCGTTGCGATGTGTGGAGCGACGCTGCGGCGGGATACTGTTTTGATTTGAGCTTGAAGTTAGCAAGCTTTCTCGAGAATGACTAACCCTGTCTTTAACAGGCAAGATAAATTCGACCATCCAAGAAAAACAGGTCATGATTGGGCAGAAATATTTGGGTAACTGGCAAAATCAAACACTACTTACTGTATATGCGCAACGGTGCATGTTGATGGTATTAACTCACATCCCATGAAAATAGTTAATCCGAAATCTTCAATCGGAACGATTTAAATCAAAACGACAAAATAAAAGTGTACATGTACACCAAGCTACTGATTGCGCTTAAAGGCATGGTCAGTCATTCTTGCTAACTTCGAGCTCAAATCAAACTGTATCGCTCTGCGGTCCTCCGCCATCTCACATGTCGAAATGCATTGTGAACGAAAGGGTAGTGCTACGGCTTTGTTGATACGAGCAGTGTTTGCCACTTTGTTTATGTTTTCCTATTTACAGAGCCAGGGCTTTGTAGACGTATCGGATTATTATTTCAGCACGCACAGAGAATGGTAAGCTATCGAAAAGCGAGGAGATATTTGTTGAATTTGACAAAAAGTGTATTAGCTTTAGCTTGCAATAGCTGACTTTGCCTTTAATGTTAGCTTTTGCTAATGTGAATTTCCTAGAATAAATTGACTATGAAGTTGATTGACTATGAAGAGAGAGTAAATAAGGGATACTAGCTGCGTTTACAGATATGCCATTTTAAAATGACCGATATTTCCGTTGCGTTGCGGTAGAAATTTCTGCAGGAACTCTCTTCGTG